>JAPYZP010004160.1:0-10568 GCA_030522985.1 Torymus sinensis
TTTAGGAATATGTATTACTGATAAATAGCTCTGGAAGGAGCAAATAAAAATACGACAAGAGCTAATTTTTTGTTAAAGAAGAATTATTTCTTTAGTCAACAAATAAGAAAAACCGAAAAATTCTTACGGCTGGAAGGGGGTCGGTGAGGACGACGTGCTTGCAGCCGACGTGCTGCAGCACGCACGGACCCCGCCGCGAGCAGACTCCAACGAGAAGGAGAGGAGAGAGAGAGAGAGAGAGAGAGAGAGATGGGCGCGGAGCCGCTGCAGCCCACGAGGCCGCGACTTCCACGCTTCGAGAGGTGAGAGACTGCGCTCCTGCAGTCGACGTGCTGCAGACCGAACAGCGAGAGAAGGAGAGAAAAGTGAGAGAGAAAGAGGAGCGCGGAGCCGCTGCAGCCCACGAGGCCGCGACTTCCCGCTGAAAGAGGCGAGAGACTGTGCCCGTGTAGTCGACGCGCTGCAGGCGGAACAGCGAGAGAAAGAGAGGGAAGGAGAGAGCGAGAGAAGGAGCGCGAAGCCACTGCAGCCCCTGAGGACGCGAGCTTCCCGCTGCAAGAGAGAGAACGACACGCAGCCGCAGCCAGCCCGACGTCCAGCTCCCAGGAAGAGAAGAGAGCGGAAGAGAGCGAGGTAAGCCTGGCCAGGCCGCGTGCGAGCGAGCGTCGGCTTCCTTCGAGGACACGAGAGTCCAGGAAGCCGCCGGCGGTGCGTAAGGTCTACTGACGCGGGCGTGCACGTCGATCGTACGCGGCGATCGCCGTCCGTCGGTGCGCGACCGAGTTACGTGCGTGTGTTCGTGTGTGTGCGTCGGCGCGATCACACGATAGCTGATAGCTGCGAGCACGGGCGCACCGAACACTTGCGTATTGTAGCCTAATGTAATTTCTTATACCGTGGGGGCAATAAATTAACTTAGTTTGTCTTACTGTAAACACAGAGTCGAGTCTTTTGTGCGATTGCCCTTCCCTATTTCAGGTGCTCGGTGGGAAGAATACCACCGCCTCGGCGGGTGTGTGTGCGACGACACGCACACAGAGCTGAGCCGGCCGGGTAGACACGCTCGGAGAGACCGCGACGACGAAGTCGCGGGTTGTAGCGCAGATGAGTGCGCGGCGGCTACCGGCGAGAGAAGCCAACGGCAGTCGACGGACGAGAGCAGCGAGCAGCAGAGAGACAGCGAGGGTCTGCGCGAAAGCGCTCGCGCCTATGTTTGTTGCTGCGCCGTTCATCGGCAAATCCGCCTCGCGCGACGGCTTCTAGCCGTCGTTTTATATGCACATTTCACCCCGTTACAACTATAAATGTCTGACATCAGAGTTTCAGATACCTAGGACAAGAATTTATTCTAAACGTGAATCGCTACTTCTATAATAATATATGACTATTTTTATATAATATTATATAAGTATTTCTATAATGTACTACAGTAATACGATATAAGTACTTTTTATAATGCATTTAATTATTTAATACAGAAAATCAGACATGTTGCGGATGAAACTTATTTATTGTTTTTCTTTCTCGAATGCTCACTAAAAATCATGTTTTGTACTACTTTAGATGAATTTAAAATTTAAACTACTATATCTCACTGTTAACGAACTCGAACTGGAATTTTGAAACTGATGATTAGAATAGAAGGGAATTAATAAATATCAGATAAGTAACCACTTTTGTACCAAAATTCTAAAAAGTTAATTTCAAGAATAATTATCTTTGTGTTTGTGACTCTTTTTACAAGATAGACTGTGCATTAAATTCTTGAAGAAAATATATACCCAAAATTAATATAAATGGTAATTTACGACTAATATTAAAATCTTCATAGTTTTCGGGCTGCATTGCAGCTATGTGCATTTTAAAAAAATGGTGAAAAGAAAAATGTAAAAGAAGACATTACATAATAGTGTTGACTACAGTTGCAAATTACAGAAAATATAAAAAATAGTGAAAATGTGAAAAGTAATAAGTAGCAATAAATATAAATAGTGTAATAAGTCCTCATAAGTTTCTTATTGAATGTAACTTTGTTGTAAATATCTACGAATTATACTCTGTGAAATATAAGCCTGCAAAAGAAAGTTTATTTACTTTTATATAGTAAACAAAATGCATTTTTTATTTTCTGTTCAGCAAAATATTAGTGCCGAAATGAATGTGTAAAAATGTTTTCACTAACAATTGTATCCAATCCTCAACTTTAAAACCCGTTGGAAATTGATTAAGTAAGATATTAATAAGAAACTATGAAAATATAAGATCCTAATAGTACGGTGTTATATATTTTAAAACAACAATAATAATGTTTTGATTTTATGGTGTGATTACACGGGTAGAAAGCAAAATGATGGGAATGAGTGAGGGATGGTTATGCAAATAAGTTCAAACACATTAAAATTGTACAAGCTTTATTAAAGAAGGCAATTTTACAAGAAAATTTTACAAAAAAAACGCAATTTTACAAGAAAGAATGATGCTATGATAGGCGTAAAAGAAAGGAAAAGGGGGAGAGACAACGAAAATACAATTCCCAGGAAAATGGCCGCGAGGTACCTGAAACGCACGCCAAGAGAGCTCTCTTATCTTACCTGGTGGGGGGAAGCGCGTGGACGGAACGATGCAGCGTCCCGATCGCACGTCGAGCGGGATCACCTTCCTTGGTCCAGAGCGCCTCGACGTCTCGAGGAAACCGTACCTGGACCCCCGGCAGACTACAAATCCCTGCCGCGTAGGTGATCGCCGGGGCGGAAAACGGCACGACGAGGTGACTCGAACGTGGCCGGCTTTCCCACAAACACACGAGAAAACCAAAACGTCACTCTCCCCACACTCACTAAAACTGGTGCAATGCAAGGATGCAAGAGAAAAGACCAAAAAGAAAGCTGACTGCCTCCTTCAAAGGATGTTACAGCACTGACTCACATGTGCTAACGTCCCGCTAACCCGCGCGAACCACCCGCTCCTCGCGGCGCGCGCATGTGCTCGCTCGATAGTGCCGCGGCGATCGATGCGCTACGGCGCGAAATTTAAATGACCTTAATAAGCCCAATTAACCAGAACAAATGTAAATATTATGTAGTGTTGATAATGCGACAGTGCAGGTATTTAATTCAGTTCTAAGATATCAAAATCGATAATTTTCCATATGGTTATTTTGTATGAAATATTTGAAGTATTTTTGTTCAATTATTTTTTTTTTATTTCCAAAGTTTATAACAATTACATAAATTACACAGCTATTATAATGTAAGCATTCAATGTCCTGTTTTGATATGAACTTACACATACACGGCTAATGGATGTATCTAATCATTTTGTTACTATTTTGATCCACAATTAACAATTATTTATCAATACTATTAATACAATTATTTTTATGGAATGTACGCAAAGAGTCTTGGGTAGATTATATGGATCTAAAGAAAAGTGAATAAACAAATAAAAAGTCTTTATTATTCAAAATCATGATATATTTCAGTATATCTGTAAGAATTTAACTAAAAAATAATGTTTTGAATTTATTTTAAAACAATAAATAAGTTTCATCCGCAACATGTCTGATTTTCTGTATTAAATAATAATATTCATTATATCAAAAATGCATTTTGTTTACTATATAAAACTAAATAAACTTTCTTTTGCAGGCTTATATTTCACAGAGTATAATTTGTAGATATTCACAACAAGTTACATTCAATGAGAAACTTATAGCACTTATTACACTATTTATAGTTATTGCTACTTATTACTTTTCACATTTTGACTATTTTTTATAGTTTCTATAATTTTCAACTGTGGTCAACACTATTATGTAATGTTTACTTTTACATTTTTCTTACCACCATTTTTTTTAAATGCACATAGCTGCAATGCAGCCCCAAAACTATGAAAATTTTAATATTAGTCGTAAATTACCATTTATATTAATTTTTGGAAAATATATTTTCTTCAAGAATTTAATGCACAGTAGAGCCTGTAAAAAGAGTCATAAAGATAATTATTCTTGAAATTAACTTTTTAGAATGTTGGTACAAAAGAGGTTTCTTATCTGATAATTATTAATTCCCTTCCATTCTAATCATCAGTTTCAAAATTCCAGTTCGAGTTCGTTAACAGTGAGATATAGTAGTTTTAAATTTTAAATTCATCTAAAGTAGTACAAAACATGATTTTTAGTGAGCATTCGATAAAGAAAAACAATAAATAAGTTTCATTCGCAACATGTCTGATTTTCTGTATTAAATAATTATATTCATTATAAAAAGTACTTACATCGTATTACTGTAGTACATTATAGAAATGTTTATATATTATTATATAAAACAATTTATATACTATTAAAGAAGTAGCGATTCGAGTTGAGAATAAATTCTTGTTCCAGGTATCTGAAACTCTGATGTCAGCCAGTTATAGTATCTATTATATTTAAATATATTATACGAAGTATTAGACAAACCAAATTAGTTTTTAATGTACATCCACTGCCAAGACATAAATTTCCAGCATGATAATTGACATGAAGACTTCAAATGATACTCAATCACAGAATGGCTTACGGTTGCATGATTTAACATTTTTATGGTTTTTATCAATTCTTAATGTGTGGTAGAATTGTTTCCTTAGCTGACTATAAACTTTTTTTTTTATATTAAAGTATTTTGTCCACAGAATTAAAAAAAAACTTGGCTGGAAAAATTCAAGACTGGCGTAGTCCTTTGTTTTGTTCGATGAAGCTATACCAAAAATCAACCAATCAGTGACATGCAAATTTCATTAATTAAAAAATACTACTAGTTTCTATACCCAAATTGCAAACTTTTTCCTAATCAATGTTCTATACAAAACAAACTATAAAAAAAAATTGCAAAAAATTTGAATTTTCATCGTTGCATAACTTGTTTATTTATACAAATATCGACCTAAAATTCTAGGAACATGTTTTTTTCATGAAAAACTATAAGTAATCAAAGTTTGAGCTATTTTAAAATTTTGAGATGCTCACTTCCCATGAAAAATCCCATATATATCCCCCTTGGTATTTATATGAAGCCGGATGTCGATATTTCCTATGGTGCCATCTTTGTCTGTTATATGGTGTTTATACAGCCCGGGATCTATTGTGGTTCCCACGGAAAGGACTGCATAAACTTACCTATTTGTTCTTGTTTGTTTTGCTAGTTCCCACGGCCCCATGTTACAGTATATTTATATATGACTAAATAACTAATCTAGTAATACATATGCAGTTTCCGGGAATGTCCCTGATACTAATGTTAAAAATATAAAAGATCCTGAAAACTAACGTAAAAGATTAATAATATTTTTTTTTTGAATTTTATTATTTCCTTGACTTATGGTATGCAGATATGTTATTACAGAGTTGCTCCAGAGTGATTTACATAAAATAATTGTAAGTCCACAACATCTTAGCCCAGATCACATAAAAGTATTCTTATATCAAATTTTGCGAGGTAACTATTACTGATTAAAGTACTTCAATTGTATAGAATAATTTTGGATAATCATTTTATAAAGAATGTTAGTTATGGGTTTAAATTGCATTCATTGAAAGCTGGTATTACAAATAGTTTTGCGTATTAAATTCCAGCACTACGAAATTTTTTTACATAATTTTTAAGATAATAGGAAGTTTGTCAGCCTTATAGCAAAATCCAATGGTGTTTTATCTCTTTTTGTTACCCATATTTTGATCACAAGGCTTGTCTTGCCGTGAGGATAAAGAATGACCTATCTCGCCGCGAGGACGAAGAACGAAGTATCTTGGCACCAGGATCAAGAAGCCCCTATCTCGCTACGAGGATAAAGAACGACGTATCGCGGCGCGAAGATGAGGAACGACATATCTCGCCGCGATGACGAAGAAGCTCCTATCATGCCGCGAGGACCAAGATGTTTCTATCTCGCCGCATCATATTTTGATGAAATAGATTACATGTGTGAATTTCGTTCTGCTCCATATTGGAAGAAAGAAAGAAAGAAAACAATGTGTTGTCACGATGGACAAATTATTTTAACTCCGTTAAGTAAATACAATGAAGAATTAAAAGAACTTTATATTCAATGATGGTAATTTTAGAAATTTCATTCGATATTATAATGATCTAATGTTTATAGCGACAGAGACGGAGAGACAGAGATATAGAGACAGAGACGTAGAGACAGAGCCGTAAACACAGAGGCGTAGAGACAGAGACGTAGAGACAGAGCCGTAAACACAGAGGCGTAGAGACCGAGACTTAAGGAGAGACACGGACAGACAGAGACCCAGAGACAGAGACGTAGAGACAGAGACGTAGAGAAACAAAATTTGAGGCAGAGGCGTGGACACAGAGACATAGAGACAAAGACATAGAGACAGAGGTGTACAGACAGAGTTGTAGAGACAGAGACCTAAAGACAGAGGCGTAGACACTGAGTGGCAAGGACAGATACGTAGAGGTAAAGATCACAGAGAAGTAAAGACCGAGACGTAGAGACATAGTTTGACAATTTGCAGCTACTAGCCTTCATTACTACCAATAAGGTGTGGTTTATTTAGGAAGAAATAAAACAACACCGTTTAATTCATTTTGATTTAATTAATCAACGTTTCGGACATTTGATTATGTCCCTTTTCAGGAAGCTAAAGATACAAAACACAATATTTCTTTATATATTGATCCAACAAGATACTTCAAACAATATAAAACAATAAATAAATGACAGAAACTTACGGAGTTATTAATGATCAGATATGTTCTACAGAAAACAGTCCGCTCGTCAATAACAATTCAAATGATATTTTCGCTTTATATAGTCAGAAAAGTTAAGTTGCATATGTAATCATACATATGCGCTTACACTTACACAGCCCACTTCGTGAGTTTGAGAACAAGGAGATGAGTTAGGAGCACACGTATTCTTAGAGAAGGAACCAATAGTGTTATAGTAGCAAGCAATACATATGGGGTGGAATAGTTACACTACTATGTAATTCTATCACCTACTCGTCTACTGTACGAGATTATTATAGTGAGAAGAAGATAACAGTTCAAAATTGTTAATCAATAATCTATATTCTTTAGGTAACTTTGTAATCTCAAATTGTTTATTCATGAAGTTTTTTTGAGTATGAATGTATAAGGCTTTCTGCGAATAGTCTTTTTCCAGCATTTATTTCATTGTCTAATATTTTAATCTTTTGAAAATTAATAGTATGATTATTCTCTATTTTATAGATAAACAACGAAGAATTTTTATCTTCTTCACAGTACTTTTTTTTTATGTTCCTTAACTCTGACACCTAACTGTCTACAGGTTTGTCCAACATATGACGCATCGCAATTCTTGCAATTTATTTTATAGACAACATTCGAATTATTAAATTTAATATTTTTGTCCTTACGTAATACTATAATATTATTAATTTTATTTTTCATACTGAAAACGACATTTGTATTCAATCTTTTGAAAAAAAATTTTTTATAAAACCTTGTAATTCTTAAAAAAAAAGGTAAACTTATAAATATTTTGTTATCATTGACCCTATTGTGAGGAATGTCTGATCTAGCGTACGTAGCTTTTTTATTCTTTTTTTTTATATAACATTCCAGTATGTCTTGTGGGTAGTTATTATTTTTTAGAACTTCTTTTATAAATGTAATGTTTTTTTTATGTAACGACTTATGTGACAATTTAATTGCACGATCCAGAAAAAAATAAATTATAGCTATTTTGTTACTAGACGGGTGGTGTGTGTTGAAGTTTAAATATCTACCGGAAAACTACTATTTTCACTCCCAACTAAAGGACTCGAATGTGGTATTTTCGGCCCGGGTATTTTCAAAAATATTATACGCACCACGGGAGAAAAATAGGCAAGTTTTTCTCTCCGAAGATGCATGAGATACTATTCTTTAGGTATTCTGGACTACGATATTTAAGTACCCCTCTAGTATATAGATAGTGTGTTAGTGTGTGTGTTAGTGTGTGTGTGTGCGTGTGTGTGTGCGTGCGTGTTTGTGTGTGTGTATATGCGGTAAACACACGATGAATTCTAGACCTATAGCCGTGTTTTTACGAAAAACAATTTATTTTTGTTGTTAATAATAAGTTATAAAATCGTAAAATGAAAAAATAATCAATTTTATTAATAATAATAAGTAAAATTAAAAGTACAAAAAAAGTAGAAAAAGTACAAAAGTAAAAAAAAATAAAATTGTAATAATAAGTTTTTCATTTTTCAGCTGTTTCGGGTGAGAAGTGGATATCTCTCACCACTTTTACAAAATACGCTCGAAATGCGAATTTTCTCTCCTACTTTCACACGTAAGAAGGCCCTATTTCACGCCTCAGTTGAGAAAAATAGTTTCTACCATTTCTAGAAAAAATAATTTATTTTAATGAATTTTAAATGTCTGTTAAAACTATTTTATGAATTGAAAAATGTAATACTTACTATTCTGTTCAATGCTTTTTTCTATTATTGCCTTTTCTATTTGTAGATCCCGATCCACATTATTCACGCTTTAAACTCTGAATCTATTTCAGTGTATTTTTTTTATATTTCTATTTATATTCGACATTTATTGAAATGATCACATTTTAAATTTAATTCTTAAAAATTTTGTACGATTAATCCCTATGTGGAAGGTGAACAAATATTTTGTATTCAGGATTAGTGCAATTTGATCCCGATGAAACCAATTACAATTTAAATGATCAACGATTTTTTACAATTTATCATAATAATAATAATTATCTATTGTGTCTATCCAAAACTATTTGAATTTTGAACAATTATGTACAATTTATCCCAATAAAAAAGGCCGATTATATTTTGTATTAATAACGATTACGATTGAATCCGATCAAAATCAATAATCTGTTGCAATCACTGAAACCGATTTGAATTACAAACAATTACATTACGATTGATTCCGATTAAAAATTTTGATAAATTTTCAAATTTATACAATTCCGATTTGGTCTGATTAATAACAATTAAAATTAACAATTAAAAATGATTTTTGCAGATAAAAGAAATTTTATCCGATTACATCATATTTAAACCAATTGAAAGTGAATTATGGAAAATCAAACACAATTAGAACCGATTAGCTAAATTGGGGAATTATAGCAGGGTACCTCAATTTATTTAGACGCGCAGACGTTGTAAGTACTACTTCAACATGAAACTCTGCAGAGTTATAGACCCTAACGCTTTATCATCAATCAAACTAATTGAAATTTGAGCTAATATTTTTATTTTTATATAAAAAATTTTTAAATTTACTTTAGACAAAAGTATGTTTAAACTTAGAGAAGTAACACTACACAACGAACCTATTCTGACAGTTATTTTTCTATTTCTATGAAATTTCTATGATATTTGAAATAAAAAAAAGATATTTAAATAATTTTTCGTACACAGGCGTTTTTTATAGTTTCCATTGATCTCATTTGCATTGGAAAATGTTGTATTTTAAACCTTAAAAATTTTCATTTATCATAAAGCATTAATAATAAAAAATTTTTTTATATCATTTTTTACAAAAGTATATACATAGGAAAGTAATCATGTATTACCAGCCGCTTCTAAAGAATTTTTCCTCTACGCAATGTTTTTAAGAAGTCGAACTTGAAATTTTATATGATATTTAAAAAACGTTTTGTGTGAATAAGTTTCTGAAGAACTAGTTAAATACAAATCAAACAAAAAAAGTAATAAAATCAATATGCATCAAGTGAAGAATATACTTCTCTCTCTCTCTCTCTCTCTCTCCCCTCCACTCTCCCCCTCTCTCTATATCTCTATCTTCCACGAAAAACCTCATTTTACATTTTTTATGAAGCTTGAATAATACAAATTTTTTTATATTACTTTTCACAAAAGTATAAACCTAGTCAAGTAATAGTGTATTACCAGCCGCTTCTATGTAATTTAATATCGTTAAATACAAATCAAACAATTGAAAGTAATGAAATCATTATGCATTTAGTCAAGTATTTACTAATTGCCTCCCCCCTTTCACTGTTCTCTATCTCACACCAATAATCTTATTTAAATCCATTCGATATACATTTTTCATAAAGCTTTTGTAATAAAAATAAAAAGAAAGTTGAGATGCCCCCCTCTCACGTTCTCTCTCTCTCTCTCTCTCTCTCTCTCTCTCTCTCTCACACTCTTTTTCTCTCTACAAATATCTAGTCATTAAACAAAAGGAAGTTATGAAATAAATTCTTATAAAGTCAAGTATTTTATTATTAAGCTATTGTTAGAATAAATACATTTTTTTATCAGAAACAATTAAGGGGGTCATAGACCTAAAATATATCAAAAAATTATTTTTTTTTATTTGATTTTTCAATTATATATGTTATTCTCAACCTAATTAAAGTGTGAATCATAAATAAACAAAATTTTAAATGTTTATTATAGCTTAAGAAGATAGCCACGTATAAACTGACGAAAAACTTTATTTTTATTTATTATCTATTTAATATTAAAATAACCTACGCTTTAATTTAAATCCCAAATTCCCAATGGAATCGTTTTTGAACTT
>JAPYZP010004161.1:0-12694 GCA_030522985.1 Torymus sinensis
GAGTCAGTTCTTTTAATAACCCGTTTGATTTCCTGAAAGATTGGTCTCTTGCATTTTTTCCTTAAACCGCTTAGTTTTTGAAATATTCCAGTGTGAAAGTTAAAATGGGACGCCCTGTATATGCTTGATTAAACAAATTAAGATTAAAGTTAATAATACTTTACACGGTAGTCAAACCTTTTATCTTGTTTAATTGTTGTATTATCATAATATAACGCAATGAGATTACGAGAATGTCAAAGTATTATTTAATAAGTCATTACAGAAAATCAACATTTATAACGACTGTCCAAAAAAATCGCTTTATCTTTCGCAATTACATAAAACGAAAGATGCGAAATCGCGTTGATTATATAGTAGAATTGGTCATTTTTGCAGAATAACAATTAATGATTTTTTATTACTCTTAATGTATTATATAAGTAGTATGTTATACTAGCGGTCATAATTAGTTTATTTATTAATACTTTTAATAACTAAACATCCAATCCAAACTCAAGATAATCAAGACTCCCATCAAATCGAAAGAAAAACCTAAGTACATAACGCATCGTTGATCCACCACAGATTTCTAGCACCAACGACATGTAATAGTATAGATATATATATAGGTACACGGTACTCCCACTGCTTGTTCGCCACAGGTGTGATACTGTGATACAACGGTGGGGTAAAGTACGCGCACCTTCATAGGTAAAATACGCGGCGCGATCCGACGACTGACAAGGACGACATAATGCACTACACCACATCGGAGTCACATACACATACGCGCGCGACGTGGGCGCATCGTCGTCCGCTGTCACGCAATCATCATCGTCACGATCAGCAGCAGCAGCAGTAGCACTCCGTCGTCCCTCGCAGCGACGTCGTCGACGTAGCCATGACTCTCGGAGACTTGTGATTCGTGCTCCTGGTACCTATACTATCGGCTCTACACCTGCGAAGATCAGAAGCAAGAGAGGAGGGAGAGAAAGATAGGTTGAGGACATGGCGAGCTCCGCCGTCGACGAGGTTAGGACCGAGACGTCGCTGCAGCCCTCGCCCCAGGAAGTCAGAACCAAAGGTGAGTGTATTTTCCCCGCCCTATACTGGTATACGGGATTTCGGAGTTTCGGTGCCGTCGCAGAGGAGAAATCGTATGATTAATTGTGTGTATGTGTGGGCGGGAATGAAAGTGTTTGGAGAAGTGTCACAATGTTATCACAGGTTGTGTATCTTTCGTAATCTATTTGCTTTCAGTGTAAAGCTGACAGTGTCAATGGTCTCTCAGCTTCATCAATTTTTCATTGAGCTGATTTGATCACGTACAGTGGCAATTGTATGTGTACCACTGATGTGTAACACTGCAATGAGAAAGGAATGGGAATGCTGAGTGTTTGTTATTGGTGTTGATGAGAACATAATTGTTCAATCTCAATGAATGTGTTAATTATTGAAAAGCTTGTTTTAATGAGAAATTAATTATTTTTTTATTGGATGCTGAAAATTTATATATTATATATAATTTTATACGCGTAATTTAATGCTTTATGAATAAACCTAATTTATTATTTATTTTAACTGTACAATGTGACGTAACAAGGCTATTATTGTAATGTTTATATTTATAGTAACTAAAAAATTGATGGTTATAACCAACAATTCACAATTGTTACCACTAAATGGCCATAAATTGACAATAACAATCTTAATTTAGGACTTAATATGCGTAATTATAGTAAAGCATGACTATGTTCGCTCTCTTGATTATGCTATTCTTTGCTGTTATTTTTGGTATGCGGATAAATTATGCAAAATGAATTCTAATCACCTCATTTGAATATTCCAGGGGACGGACAAAGTGCAAGCATGATATCCTATGAGGAGATAGCAACAAAACTACTCAGTGAAAGACTACTCCTCACAGCCTTGGAACTTCATGCTGAATTATGCGAGGCAGACCGAGAATTACCTGTCCTCAGGGATTTTTTTTCAAATCCCAATAACTTTGAGTGCTTAAATATGAAGCCAGAACCATGCTTACCAATACGTAAGAATTGTAATGATATCTTTATTATTATTTGTTTGATTTTAGATTTAGATGTTTGTTTTATCATAACGCAATAGATTTTGTTTTTAAATAATTAATATTATTATACAATGTTTTTAAATTATATTATTTCATTAATTTAATTTTAAAAATGAAAATAATTTTGATGTCAAGTATTTATTAGTCATTACTAAATTTTTGAAAATAATAACAGCAAGATCGTCCAGTCAAGCAACGTTAGATTCTCTTGACATGACGAGATACTCTGAAGATGGAGGTGGAGTGGATGAAAGAGTTGCAGTTCTTGAATTTGAGTTAAGAAAAGCAAAGGACAATATTAATTCATTAAGAGCTAATCTTACAGTAGTAACAGGTATGTTTATTTAAATATTCAATTTTAAATAATTATTAAATCTTAAATTAAATAATAAAGACTAAGCCTGTTTAACTTATATTAATAACTTACAGAATCTGAAGTTAGCACGCCTGATAAAAATTCAGACAAATACGTACTCGAGCATCCCATCAAACCTCATGAACAACGAGCTTTAAATTTTTTAGTGAACGAATTCTTATTAGCCCATTCATATAAATTAACATCAATCACATTCAGCGACGAGAATGAAAATCAGGACTTTGAAGATTGGCAAGATGTAGGCTTGAACATACCAAGACCACCAGAACTATTGCAAGTCTACAGGGAGTTTATGAGGTCCACTGGATATGATAAACCACCCTCCAGTGACATTGCTATACAAACCGATGAAGTGGAACCTGAAGAAACAGAGAAAGAGGTAGAACTAAACAAACTCGTTACTGAACAAGCAGAGGAGATGGAGAGATTAAAGCAACAAACCACTGAACTGGAACAGGAGAAAACGAACCTCCAGCAGATGCTCACCAGTTCAAATCTCACTGCCAACACTGCTGAGGTATTGTAGTATTAAACCATTCTTCTCTAAAACTTAAACTGCAAAACCCACCTAACATATAACATTATCCAAAGCAACAAGGTGGCAGCTCCGGCACGATTCAGACTCTGAACTCAAGCTCGACCACGCCGGACAAGTTCGAGATGCTAGAGTCGCCACCCCAAGACGCCTCGTCGTCCCAGGCTGCTCAGGAACCCGAGGAAGATGACAGTGCCTCTATGGTCGTGAGCCTTGGTGAAACCGAGACGAGCGAGCGCGACTGGACCAGGATACACTTCCCCAGAACAGATCTCACCGACAGCTCGGCTAACGTTCCCAATACGCCGTCTAGGTATATCTATAATTGAAGCGCAATGCTGTCCCAAAAAGTGAATCGAATGATAATTAGCTATAATTATTGAATCTTACAGATATTTACCAGCCATCTTCAGGCGCGAGGTACTCAAGCACTGTCAGATCCCCACGCCAACTCACGCACCACAGATAATCGAGGAGCCGCTGAAAGATGGTATATCTCGCGAAACGCTGCCAGAGATAGCGGCGCACACGTTGCCCCGTATCATCCCCAATGTCATTCTCAATCGGCGCGAGGAGGTGATACCGTTGTTGCTGAGTGTTGTAAAATTGCAAGGCAGTGCAGTGGAGAGAGAGAAGTTGCTGCAGATTCTATTCAACCTGCAGAAGAGGCCGCACGATGACGAGAGGCAAATGGTTCTTGCTGGTAATTGAAATATAATTATATTTTTGTCATCAGTGTTAGATTTCCATAAAAAAAAAAAAATAATAATTTTGTCCGACAACTGAAAAAAACAATATCTATTCTCTAGGCCTGACAGCAATTGCCAAACTAGAAAAGGAAATACCGGAAAACGAAGAGGTGCTGAACATGTGCTGGGAGCAGAGCCAACACAAATACTCGGAGCGCCGGCTACTGGCTGCCGAGTGTTGCGCCGCGCTGGCGCTACACACGGCCAGCGGAATACGAAACTCCCTCATGCTATCCATGTTACAGCAGATGCTGCTCGACGACAAGGATCCCGGCGTGCGCGTGGCTGTGGTGAAGAGCCTGTCGTTGCTCGTCGCTCTTATGGACGATACCGACAAGTATTTCCAGGTACAGCTTTACGATGATGTCATCGTGCGTTAATTCACAAAAGTATAGTTGGTGTAATAGCTAAAGGATGATTTTTTTTTATTGATTCTTAGTGCGAAGAGCTTGCGTTGACAGCGATGGATGACGCCTCGCCGGACGTGGTAGAGGCGGCGAGCACGATCCTGATACCCATACTCGCGCAGTGGGCGTTATCGCTCAGGAGGCTGCAGTCGCATCTGCTAGCGCGGCTGCTGACCAAGCTCAAGAGTTTGATAAAGCCGTCGAGCTCGCCGAGCAAAGATCACATTGACAACAATAGGGCGACGGCGTTAATTGTCGTGCTAAGGTACCTGCTGCCTCACACGGTACTATCGGTCGTTGACACCGAGACGGTGAGGAAGCGGATGCAGGAGAGTTTATCGTCTCATCTACGTGAGTCACTCTTAGTACATTTTTAGGTTTCTTCTAATGAACTGAATTTCATTTTTGATAGACATTAAAAAGTGCACGAGAGAAAAAAAAAGAACCGTTATTTTGATTGGTTGGTTTTTAACTTTGAGAAAATTTTCGTCACAGTAGATTGTTTTATTAAATGTTTGTTCAATCTTTCAAAAAGATTTGTAATTGTCTAACAGTGTTTTATATTCGAATCAGCTCATGCAAAAAGGGTTTTGTATAAACCGATTCATTCAGAGGATTCCTATACATCTATTAATTTATAAAGCAAAACCAAAAGGGATTTGAAATGTACAGGATCACGTTTAAATAGTTCAATTAAAGGAATTGATTTCTAAAATGATGTCCTTATTTTAGCTCTTGAATTTACGAGCCTCTGCAGTTTGCCAATAATCACTCCAAAAGTTTTCTACGAATGCGAAGTGGATCTCGGTATCCTGCTGAACACATTCCTTCTGAATGAGTGGGATGACTACAGTTGGCCTGAATTGGAATGGCTGTGTGAAAGATTGTAGGTGCCATACACGGAATAATAGATTGCTTACTTAATTTTTCGTTAAAAGCTAATTTCAGTTTTATCTTTTTGTAGAATACTCGATTTCCTGGAAATTACTCAGACTGCAAACGCGGCGCAGGAGAACCTCGTGAATGAGCTCTTGTCATATCTTCAGTCCCTCTGCTTAGGATTCGGAAAATACATTAGTCAGCGGAAGGTCAATAACCTGTTTACCCTTCAACTGATTAGGTATTTCTTCATATAATAACAACAATCTTTTATTTTCATCTTGCAGATCCTAGCAGCGTTCAAGCCTTACGTAGACAGCATAGACTCGGATCTCACAGAGCTACCAACGGACCGAAAAATCCCTAACCTCGTTCTTGTACCCGTCTATCTCACGATTCTTTCGAGCATCAACCTAGACGAGTTTACCAGTGCGCTCAAGCACTTCCTCGTCGCCCTGGCGCTGCGCGACGAGGACCTAAGTGGCCTTCGAATTGCGGTTGTGAAGTACTGCGGCCAGGAGCGGCTGCAGGAGTACGTTCTATCAGGACTGTGGGATGGTACTGCAATATTTACTTCTTGTTTTGCTTGTTATCCCAATTTTTACGAAATGGTTCAATCGTAACGATTTGATTCTTAGGTGTTGTGCATTCACAAGCAATCGTCAAGTGCGCGACGGCTTCCCTGTTTAGTTCGATTATCTCGAAGATTTCTAATAAACTAGTCGATGTGAGGATAGCCCCGGCGATAGTCACGCTTGCCAGTGATACTGATTTGTAAGAAAATTTTATCACCCGAGTTTTCAAAAGTATAAAGGAAAACAAATATGTAATATTTCACTGTTTCGCCGCAGAGTCGTGAAATCAGCAGCTATCCAGGTTCTGGGAAAACTGGTGACGGAGAGTGAGGCGCGGGAAGCGAAGGACAAGGCGCGCCTGACGCTGGAGACGATCGTACGAGATCCCCAAGGCGTACCATCGGAATTAGCCGTTACGTTAGTTCTGACTCTAGCCACTATAACTCCCTACTGCCCTCAAAATTACGTCGAAGACGGTGATTATTCGCATTTAATAACTATAATTTCGTTATTAAAATAAAAATTTATAAACTGTTATTTTTGTTCAGTGATTGCCACCCAGTTAACCGGAATAACAGCGTCGACACTGCAGCAGAATCGAAGACCCGATTTAGCGAATGCCCTCGTAGAAGCATACTCAACTATAGTTTATTGTCCGCTCAGTAATCAGTGTATTACCAATGCCATTTTACCAGGACTGAAGTACCTCGATAGCTTAGTAAATCAGGTGGTGCCGCACCATAAGGATGCTGTTCGCACTCTTGTACGTGAAATTGAGTCAAAGAATGATCGGCCCAAGTCGATGGACAGGTTGGTTGATACGACACTTCATCAATACCTACATATCATTATCATTTTAACAAAACGATTTTTTTATTTAAAGATCGCCATCTATAGGCAGCGGCTTGTCCTTATCAATGGCCTCCGTGAACGTCGGCCAAGGCGTCGAGGACATGCGCCAGCGCATGAGCAAGATATTCCAGCAGAAGACCAATTCGCCCGGCATGCCCAGCATCTTCCGGAAGAAATGATAGAAGGAGCAAGAACAACAATGACGATAATGATATTTTGTTATCGGCGATATTCGTCGCGTATCGAATCTCAATTCGTTTTTTTTCAACGTTGAAATATATTGTATTTATATCCATATAAGTATGAAAAATTTGACGCATAGAGGAAAAAAGGATGTTGATCGTATCCCCGAAAAATGGGATTTTTAATTTGAAATCATGTTTGTTTTGAAATTGAGATTTTTTTTAACTGATTAACTTGTTGAGAATTGGAGCTTTTTGTATTATGTGATTTTTCATTGATTAGTAAAATATTAATGACAATCCTTGTTATGTTATAGATATACAGCTGATATTAGAAAGCAAACTAGATTTTTATTATGTGTGTTCAATTTAGTTTTTAATCGATGAAATTAGACATTCCATAGATTTGGTTCCTACGAAAAGACTATTGAACAATGATGGCATCTTTTTCTTCCTCGTTATGCATATTACCTCGTATTCATGTGCATGACTACACATTCAACACCAAAACGTATTAAGACTTTTCTGGATAGAAAGAAGACACGTCTTTTGATCTATCATCGTATCAACCTTGTGATTTTTAAAGATTATATTTATGAAACTTTTCGGAGAGTTTTGACGTTTAATGTTTATATACGCACAGTGCAAGAGCAACGTAAAAACAAAAATCAAAAATGTGTAAAAAAAAAGGAAAGATTAAGTAACGAATACAATGTTGAAACGTGTGTTGTTCAGAGGTTATTACGAATTGTTCGTTGAGAGAGTCTAAAAAAAGTTACAGCAAATATACATATATTATAGATATACTTCGTAATGTACTTAATGTATGCGTGTATATACGAAAGAGGAAAGGAAGGAAATCTACGAAGCTTACGTCCCTTATACATACCACATAAGAGTTGTAGGGCTAACTTAAGAAAATTTTATATTTATCAGGTATCCCTCAGAAATCAAGCGAGAGGAAGAAGATCGTGTTGTATATTTTTTATCGAAGATGTATTTCGTGAAATTATAGATATTTTTTATAGGTAGGAGAGGTAGAAACTGCGCGCCTAGCGTTTAAAGAAAGTAAAATAAAATCAAGCGTGTAAAGAGCACTTAAAAGTCCCCCTCGATCCCGCGTATTTTTGCAATGCATATTTGAGTAGCGTAATTATTAATATATCATACCGTGCGAGAGATATTGTCGTAAATCATAAGCTGCAATAGAATCAAAGTACTCTTTCAGGTGAGCCTCGATTGCTATAATATAATATATTTTTGGAGTACGCGATAAGTGATTTTCAAGTTTGTTACAAAACGATGAAATTTGAAACAGTTCTACGTACAGCGAGACGTGCGATTACGATTTCTACAAAAGCCTTCAAAGAATTTTTTTGATTGTTTACATATTTGTTTTGTCATTTTTACACTTTTAACGAAAGTTGCGGTTATTTGCAATTTTTAATCTGATTTTAGTAACTTGTTTTGTTGTTTATAAAAATTATTGAAACTATTTTTTATGAGAATTTTTATTGTAAATGAAAGTATAAATGTTATAATCAAATAGTGCTGACTTTATGATTTATCGTACAGAGTACTTCAAATTTTGCAATGATCTTACTATTTTGACATTGAATTAAGACATTTCGAATGCTGTGAAAATAGATATGGTATAGATTTAATTGTGTTTTTCAATAAAAGAATATTGTTATATATAAGTGTATTTATCATTCACTTTGTACCCTGATAAAAGAATTGTAAATTATATTGTAATGATTAATACGTACGAGAAAAACACTAAATAAAATTGTTAAATACACTGAACAAAGAATATTGTAATAGCTGCTGTAAGAATGCTAGTAGGCAATACAGTATGTTGTTGCAACTAAAGTTTATAGTAATCTATAAATAAAATTGTGGATAAAGACGATGAAAATGGCATTAAATATTTGAAATTGATTATTCTTACAAGAAATTCTTAACGAAAATCACTTTATAATTTTGTTTGATTGTGCTATCAATTCAAAATGTAGCAGATTTTAGTGAAAATAGTTCTGGACAATCAAATAGTAAAAAGAAGTTCCATTGTAATTTTATATACGTAGGTACAGGTAACTTTAATTTTCATTATATATAGTGATATGGAAAAAAATAACAAAGCCGTATAGATATATTCTTTGTAAGAATATTTTATTTTCATTATATACAATTCTTACGCCAATGCGTAGAACGTCATAGATAATAAATAACTTCAAATAATAATAAATAAAGTTATACATCTCTTTCTCTCTCTTCTCGTTATGCTCATCAAACTTTCTCTCCTCGTCGCCTCATCGTTTCTATCTCTCACCCTCACACGTCACACGCACACTTAAAGACTACGTGGACAAAAAGAAGAAAGTTATCCGCGCTGCATTCGCGCCCTTCTTCTCGCTGAATTATACGAATATGAATATACGAATTCAAAACGTAATCCAAGCGCAATCGTTCAATCGTCGAAAATTACGTTCGCGCGTGTATGTGTGTGTGTGTGTGTGTATGCGTGTGTACATATAAAAAAATCTGCCTCTTCTTTTCGAGCAGTAATGCTCTGCCCACGTGCACATTAGGTCGATTATTATTACTCTCCGGCCGCGTGTAATCCGACATTAATGCAATGACTTTTTATATCTTGTATATGCACTCTGTGATAATCATCTGCTCTCTCTCTTTCTCTCTATTTAAGTATTAAATACTGCAAGGATGTACTCGAGCGATAAATAATAAATCTTATTTTTACGTATATATAAGTACTTCTGCTTTTTTCCTTTTTTTATCATTATATATATATACTTTAAAAACGTGCGCATTTCTACGTCCTATGTGGCTTCTCTCCTTCGTATCGAACAATTTGGCGTTCGCTTTTATCTCTCCGTCATTTACTTCAAAACACTCGCTTAACATCTGGATACACGTGACTCTACCGAGCTTATTATGTTACAAGCTAAAAGTAATACAATTTCGTTAGGTATACACATAAACGAGAGAATAGGTTTTGTAGAAAAAAGAAAATGAAAATTATAACGATAAAAAGTAGTAGCGTGTAATTCGAGCAATTAAAAAAATAGAAAAGATAAGTACTTGGACATCAACACAACATAACGTATCTTTCCATGCAAATTATATTATTATTCTCTCTGCTCTATAAAGTAAATAGGTCACGAAAAATCTATCAATTCTCTAACAAATATTTGCTATGGACTTCACTATAGCAAAAGTTAATACGCTTACGAAATTAGTAGACTTTTTTGTGATCTATTTCATACAACCGTTCAAAAAAATAATAATAATAATAAAATAAAATAAAACGCTTACGTCGAGTGGACGATGGCCGGCAATTCCCAGTTAACTTTCAGCCCACCTCATAGTTCAACTCTAAGCTATCTCTCAATATATACGTGTATCTTGTATAATATATGTATATATTTATATAAGAAACGGGAATGACAATCTACAAAAATAATCATCTATATCGTTGCGCGCGTATAAAGAGCGCGCAGTCCGCGACTTCCGATTCCGCCATGAAAGCTAAGCGCGCGTATGTATAGATAGTATTATGATACTAAAAAGTGTATAATGTGGGATTCTTAGGTATAAACCTTTACAAAGTACAATATGCGCAATAATACGTTTCGACATTATTTACAACTTACGTATCCACGTGTCGAATGGAATCATTGCCATCCGAAAAATCAAGTACAGCGGTTCTTTAATTATGTGGCTAAAACCTATAAATTGTCGGTGTATACATCGGCAATAGATACACCTAGAAACGATAAAAAAAAAGGTAATCTTCGACTATTTACATACAATCATACTCGTTTATTGCAGCGCGTGCGTGTGTGTATGTGTGTGCCTATGTGTGTACATATGCACTTTCTCGTCGAAATCGGAAAAGGGGAGTTTGCGCGCAGGTCGCCGCCGATGATCTTTTCCATCGCTCTCTCGCTCTCTTCAATGTATTAAATATTTGTCTCTACAAAATGAGCTATATAATATATAGTTTATGTATACTCGTACAGCGTGTGTGAGTGCCTACTATTTACATGACTGTGTGAATATCCGAGCTTCGCTTGGGGAATTATAATCTTATTTAATCGTTGGTTATATATATAGATTCTCTTTTTCTTGTTATTCGAAAGTATATATATAGCTTACATACACTTTAGGCCGTTTCTTTATTTATTCTAAAATTTCGGAGAAAATATCATTTAGTTAAAATCACTGTTACAAAGATTTTGTGAAAAGTAGCTATATCGGTTTATAACCCATGCAGAGAATACTATACGCACCCAGCGACCGAAACGTCAGCACCTTTATTTTCCGTGCCTGATTTATAATACACGCTCTTACGTGCGCGTTCGCTCGCGACGATGAAAAATGGTAGTATACAAAGCATTCGTACTGCAAAGTACAGTAGAACATCGCTCATTTGAATGTGTTGCCTCCACTCTTCCGCGCGCGCGCGCGAAGCTCGAGAGAAGGACTTTCTCTCGCCGCTCGAGCAAATCGAAGCCGTCGCTCTGTTCGGTCTCTAGCCTGGATTTACCGTAATCCCGGTCGATTTCAATAGCGATCGCTGATGTTTGTTCTGAGAAAAATTTTCGCTGTTGGTAAATTAACGCAGTTTGAGCAATTTTGAATAAAAACGAAAATATTTAATAATGACGACTGTCGGTAAAGTAGGAAGAAATCTAAGAAATAATTAAGAATCGATATTGCAATGACACTAATATCGTATTTAAGTTTAAGATAGTATTTTGGTTCGACGAAAATAGCATTTTTCGTCAAATTAATAGAAATAGATCGCGTTCTCTAGTACAATCAGCCACCTAACCTCAACTCGAACCGAGCGCAGCCCCGAAGCTTCGACTCTAACCGACCAAAACACGAAAGATTCATAAAAACACCTCGACATCTCTTACGCAATTCAAACAGGCGAGTTCCGTCTGTAATTGACTCAGTGTATGTATATAACGTATGTACGTATGAATATACTTCATCCCTCTCTCTTTCTTTCACATTCACACACACTCTCTCTTTCTTCATCGTTTATCGAGTTGATTTCTCCCTATATAAATAAACCAATATATTCTCTCAAACACGCTCACATCCTCCTATAACCTCGCACTCCAAAGCACGTACGCAACATAATTAAACTTTTTCTTCCATCGTCGATCGATGATCGGTTACAATAATCAATATACGAGTTAGGTAGTAATAAGATATCCTCTCGAGCGCGCACACCGTTTTCTCTTTCTCTCTACCTCTCTCTCTTCTCTCTCCGCGGCTACGTGTAGCAGAGATATGCAAGAGGGGGAATATACAAGAGGCCTAGGTTAGACGAGCTGGGTGAAGCCACCGCTGGACGAGACGTCGTGCACGAGGGGCTTCGTGTGCGAGTCGCGATGGTGGCGCCTCGAGGACACTGGAGGACTTCGTGATTTTGGAAACAGGCGTTCTCAAATGCTCTTTTTCCGCTTCGCCTCGGAACTCTCGCTGAACAGGTGGGCGAGCTCCGGCCGCGTGCTCAGCGCTTCCAGCACCATGTCTAAGCAGGAAAAAAACGTTTATATGGGTTAAATTTTGGTTATATTTCGGTGAAAAACACGCGAGATTCGGGCAATCAGGTGGTCAATAATGATCACGGAAGTTGTGGCTTGATTTTATTAAGTGATTAATCATATGATTTCATTGGTCACGTGATTAAAATTATCGGCAAGATTTTGGTTTTCATCATTATTATTGGCTTCAATTATTTACAAGAATCTTAAGGGGGTTACATAGCTGTATCATTACCGACCGAGCAAATTCGGTTTCGTTCAAAGTTTTTGCAAAAACCACTTGATATTTCGACTTTAAACTTTTACTGAGTGATGTAGAACGTTCAAAACCGCAGCGAAGTGTTCTCTTGATTTTTTGTGATTTGCGTATTTTATTTTTAATAAGCTTAAGGAGGTGCCATAGCCGTATCATTACCGACCGAGCAATTGACACATTTTGAAGCTTATTAAAAATAAAATACGTAAAATCACAAAAAATCAAGA
>JAPYZP010004162.1:0-10566 GCA_030522985.1 Torymus sinensis
TTCAAAATTAGTACTTGCAACCGAGTAAAGACCCTCTTCGCTAACTACTCCAGTAATCCATGGCACTTTCATGAAATTTCCACTAGTAATAATTTCAATGGGAGGCCGATCGATAAAAGCATTTTTCGAGGGCTTCTCTATTACCGGTCCAAATAGTGGTGGTTCTCCCTGCCAATTCTAATGAGGAAAAATCAAAATTAGAACAGTAGGTTCGCGAAATATCTTATAGTTAATATAATGTATCAATAATGGGATTAATACCGTAAATGTATTCTGAGCAGCAACGATATCCTTAGCCGGTCGTTCTCTTATACACTCGATCATCTTCTTTGCGTCGCCCGTCGGGCAGTTCACCAATGTCGCCAGTCTCACCGCTTTCTCGCGCGAGTTCTCAATCTGCGCCCAGCAATTGAGAGCAGTGCCGCTGAGGGATATGCCACTCTGAAAGAGTCCAGCAGACATGCGGGACAAGTAATGGTAATGAACGCTCGTACCACCAGCGCTCACACCAACAATCGTGACTTTCGTCGGATCGCCGCCGAAAGCTTGGATATGTGTTTTAATCCAACGCAGAGCCATAGATTGATCTTTTAGTCCCATGTTTCCGGGAACCACTTCATCTTCAGTGCTCAGAAATCCAAGAAAGCCGAGCCGATAGTTCATTGTCACCAGGATGACGTCCTTTTTGACGAGATAGTGTGGTTCCACGAACCAGTCGCTGTTGAGGGACTGAAAACTACCACCGTGAATCCAAACTATGACGGGTAGACTTTGACTTTCTCTTCTTAGTGGCGCGTAAACGTTAAGATACAGACAGTCCTCGTCGCCCTGGACTTTGCCGTTGTCTTGTATACACATGTTGCCCAATTTGTTGGCTAATAATGTGTTCTTCCATGGCTGGATAGGTTCCGGTGGCTATGGTATGTTAATGTTAACTTAAAATAAAACTTTCTAATAAGCAAGTGTAGATGATTAGTTTAAAAAGAACTTTTAACATACTCTGAATCTTCTGTTCCCATTTGGCGGCAGTGCATAAGGTATGCCTTGGTAAGCTTCATATTTTGTCCCGCCAGATTCTCTGTAATAACCTTGAATTTTACCCAAGCTAGTTGTAACTACAGGTTGTACATCAACCGATAAAGCCACATCTATACTTAGAAATATAAATATGAGTGAACTTTTGGTTATCATGTTTTTAGGCTGCGTGGATGTGAAGTGCTCTAAAACATTACGAGATAGAATAAATTTTCTGAAAGGTTTGTTCATATATTTAATGACTTTCCTTCATGATACTAGTAATATTGAGTCCATTTAGTGTCTACACAAAGCACCTACACAGGATCATAATATTACGAAAATACGTACACATAATATACATATATATAGTCTACACTGAGATAGTCTACACGATTAAAATCTACATCATATGTAGACCTTAACTGTGCACAAATTATCTCTATAAAAAATTTGTAAAACGAAATTATCTTTGTAGTCTTTATTTTTGTAGAATTTGATTATATTTTAAGGACTTTTTATACACTATTGTTATGTACAAAATACTGTTAATGATAGGTAGTTTTTAATCAATTACATACATTATAGGAAGTTTTTAATGAATTACATAAGATTTGATCTCAATTGAGGGCCTGGAAACGAAAAGAATATATAACGCTATTTCGCAAAAAGGTCAAATAGTTCTTTAAGCAATTTTTAAATAATAATAGAGATTGTTATTGAACCAAATAGGGACTTTTATTTTTTCGATATTTTAAACGTATGTATTTTCAAATGAACAAATAATATAAGGAATTTTCGTATTTCGCGATTTGCTTGGAGTTACTATATTCTTAAAGGCCCAAGAAAGTTTTTTGAAAAATTCCGATGCTCTATATGCATTGTTGGTAAATAGAATTATTCGTGAGTCTTACGATAAATGCGGTTGAAGGCCGTGCGCCACGGCCGGTACACGTGTTACGACGTACGCACGACTCGAGGCGATCACGAAAAATGCTACAAATTTTTAACAACATCTCGTAGAGTACTGGAATTTTCCAGAAATCTTCTAATAGTTCGAATGAAACCGCGAAATTCGACAATTCGTTCAACAACTTTTTTATTTGAAAATACAGGTTTAAAATACCGAACAAAATATCTTAAAATTCGTTATTTGGATCAATAAAAAACTCTATTATTGTGTATAAGTTTTTGTAACAAATATTTGTTCTTTTTTTTGCGAAATCTCGTTATGTCCCCTTTTTGTTTCCAGGCCCTCAATTTACATCAAATCTTATTTAATTGATTGAAAACTATCTATAATTAAGCATAGGAATTTAATCAACGATTTTCGGCGACATCGTACCCAAGCATTTTGTACACAACCATAGTGTATAAAAAGACTTTAAAATATAATAAAATTCTACACAAATAAAGTCTACACAGAGAATTTCGTTATACAAACTTTTTGTCGAGATAAGTTGTGCACAGTTAAGGTCTACACATGATGTAGATTTTAATCGTGTAGACGATCTCAGTGTAGATTATATATATTGTGTACATATTTTCTTAATATTGTTTGTGCAGAAGTTAGCAGTGCTATAAAAGTCCTGTGTAGGCGCTTTGTGTGGACACTAAATGTGTTCAATATCACTAGTATCGAGAATATTTGAATATGCAAAAATCGTCAACTTGAAGTTATTTGTTGCTGTTAAAATATAAATTATTAATAATCATTATTACAAATTATTAAATGTCACATTAGACAATAGTTTTTGAAGTTAATGATCCATTATCTACCAATATGATGTTTGTTCATAACAGAGGAATTGAAATAAACAAACAAAATTTTTTTTTCTTTAAACATCCCTCATCAGGAAACTAGATAAAATTACAAAATAAATTTCTTACAAATGAAATTTAAACATATATGTTAACCCCACAATCACATTAAATAATATAAATAAAGGAACTTACAATAATTTTATATCGTATAGTCAAATTAGTTTAGCGGGAAGACAATCTGCTCGTCAATAACTATAACTTGTTACGTTGTTTCGGCTTTTATACTGAAAATTGTATTTGTGTAGGTAATTACATATAATCTCAACCTCATCCAATGCGTGTCACCCTACTATCTTCCTCTTGCGCTAGCTCTGTCAGAGTCGCTTCGCCCCACCTTTTCTCATCCGTCTGTCATCTTTAACTGGTATTAGTTCGTCTGCGATTATATGCAATTACCTACACAAATACAATTTTGAGTATAAAAGCCGAAACAACGTAACAAGTTAGTTATTGATGAGCGGATTGTCTTCCCGCTAAACTAACTTGACTATATATGTGATATAACATGGTAAGTTCCTTTATTTATATTATTTATCTAATTTTATCTAGTTTCCTGATGAGGGACATACTCAATAAATGAACACAGCTTAAAAAAACTTCTACCATAAGCAGCTTCAAAGACGTATGAAATTAGACATGTGTATTTTTTATACCTTTTTATTAGGTACGACCGCTTCTCGAGAGCGCCTTAGAGATAATGTACGTAAGCGCATCGCTACGCTTTGCTGCGGTGTAGCATTCATTACTTGTAGAATACAAAGCTAATTGATTAATATTTAAATATTTACGTATCAGCGACGAGGTCTACAAGTAATGAATGCTACAGCGTAGCGCAGCGCAAAAATTGTTGGAAGGAAAAAGGCAGATTTTCAAAGAACAAATGCTTTACAATATACACTTTTCTCTACATTCTATAAAATATTATATTTTTATTTTACATCAATTTTGAGAGTATAATAAATAAGTTATTTAAAACTTCAAAAAGCTTTACTACTTTGAAGGAGTGAAATGTTTTCCGAATAATTATTCCCACTTAATGTAGTATCATTCAATTTTGGGGAAACCGTAATAATCGTACTAAATACTACGTATCTCCCACGTGGCAATAATGTTTAGAGCGTTAACGATGCGAGCGTCAGCAAATACAAGATAAATAATGTAACAGCCGACCCGTTCAAATAAATGACGACACGCCCGGAGTTTTTAGACCATCCACCACCTATTCGTTATTCGCCAAGCAAACAAACAATCAGTACGAAAAGAGCCAATACGCATTTTTCGACAATAACCGATATTTATTTTTAATATTCTCGAATTAAGAAAAACACGCTGCAAGGCTCTTGAGGAAATTCAGGCCAAACATCTGTGTAATCATAATCCAAATATAAAGCACCTGTGTGTTCTCGAGTTCTAATGAAAACAGAAAAATTTTATCGGCGCCATATATATTTTGCGCAAACAAGCCGAAAAATTTCATCACTCGCAAGAAGATGACTTCGTGAAATTTACTGCCAAAAAAGCTTTGCACAAATTTCCATATTTTGTAGATTAAAAATCTGCATGATCACTTAGTATATCTATGCTAGGCTGGGATAGTGGACGGCGCGCGCGAAAACTACGAAGTCACTTTACGCCCCGGACAATGTCCCTCCTTCCACGGCCACCGTGTATGGATGATCGCGTTCGCTTTTTTTTCGGGCTATCATTTTCTCGTTCAGCAAACGACATTATCTCGGGCTCCAGGGGCGGGCATGTCATAGTTCCGAGTTATTTGTGTTTTCCAGTAATGTCGGGATTAGATTCGCTGCATAGCGCTGAAAAATGAAGTATTTTTTTAAATAAAAACGTAGTACTGCAAGTTTATAATTTATTTGTTTAAATTATGAAATGAGTCCTATAGTAAAAGGTATAATAACTATGAAACTAGAAATCTGAATACTTTCTCATTAGTTAAGGTAAGTTCAACATTCTACGAGCGCGAGTATTGCTATAAAAGTGAGGAAAGAATCATTTAGGGTAAGGTCAAAATACGCTAGCCAGCGTAAAAGAATGTATATCTTTTCCTTTCCCTCTTCCTGGATAGTTTTCTCTTCGTTTTCTTTCACTTTTTCTCGCCCTTTGTTTTCCTTCTTTTCTCTACGCCTATTGATCTTTCATCTGTATATTATTGCTCTCTGTCCAGCTCGACTCTAAGTTTAAAATAGAAGCTTCCTCATATGAGGAAGCAAAAGATAAAAATTTAGAACATTATTGAGCTGATAACGTCTTTACAACTATCCTTATATGTTCTCGATCGCTGGGAAGGTTATATTCGCTGAACTCTTGAGTAATAATAAAATACTCACAATAGTAACCCAGTTGCATCATCATGCATGACCGTTAGAGCAGGGACTTTTCACTTCCGTAAGTATACTGCATCATCTACCTCGCCGGTTGCCGCTGCTGCAAAGTAGATACTATTACCTCCTGGGTCGCTCTGTTTACAAAAACAAAAGGCCTCCCGTGATGCTCACTCACACAATTGGCTAAGACTCACTTCACATTCACTTTACTTATAGATTAACGCTTTAAGATATTATCGTATTTATGTTATCTCATGCGCGCGCGCAGATCTCGCGAACTATTTGGCACGATGCACGATGACGCAAAGCCCTATACTATTGATGTCTATTTGAATGTCCTTCGCGGACCTTGTTTTTTTTACCTGGCGTACAAGCATTGTGCGCCCATTATGCTGAGTGTAATAAGTAAAAGCTGCGACAAACACAATTCTGTTTGAAAATACAATGCACTTGCTGCACCTGATAATGATTCATAATTAAAAATTGTTTGCAGAGATGGTTCACTGCAATACAACTACGTGCTAATGAAAATCTGTAAAAGAAATGTAATTAGAGATGGAATTTCTACTTCTGAAACCTTATTCTGAATTCCAATTCTAAATTCCATAATATAAAGCAAGCATATAAGAATGTTATACGTTCACTTTTCGGCCACACATTTTTCATTATCGTCTGGTACAGATCTAACATCGATTTTATGACTTAGCTTAATTTAATTAGTATTAACTAATACTCTATACAGTGTGCATATATAACGTTTCGAACTTTTAAATAATATAATAATATGAAACTATTGAAAATCGTTTTACTCACTGCAGCAGAAAACTAATATCCACTTTTTAAGCGGTGAATCGAATAATTTATTAATAATTTTTGCATTTTTTAATGCTGCAATAAATTTACTTTTCCAAACTTTAACTTTAATATTCTAAAATTAAAAAAACTCTGAATTGAAGAAAATGAATAAATCATAATAGTGAGCAAACTGGTCAATCATTAATGCTCTGATCATATCTGAATGTCGATTTCCTCAATAACCTCCCACTACAAGTAAGTCCGAATGATCATAGGCCTAATTCCTTCAATGAAACCTTTTATAAAAATGTTCTAACATTAAGTGGGCGATTGCACTATTTGTAACATATTTTTGGGCGTGGACCCTTCCAACCTTGATTGATCAGTATATAAGCTGTGATCTGCGATCGTAACAGCATCAGTCTCTCACCAGGCAAACAAGCAATCATGGCATTCAAAGTGAGTTCTTACAACTATACTACAATTTGTCAATAACTAATTACATACTCAAGTTTCCATTTAATTTTGTCAAAAAACAATCCAGCATTTATTTAATATGAAAACCCTGTATAACTTTAATTTATATATACCATTATTTTACAGTTCATCATCCTCTCCGCCCTCGTGGCCACCGTCGCCAACGCCGGTCTTCTGCCGGTGGCTTATCACCACTCGTACGCCGCCGCTCCTTTGGCCTACGCCCACGCCGCCCCCGTGGCCGTCCACACCAAGGTCATCGAGCCCGAGCACTACTCTCACCCCCAGTACAGCTACGGCTACGGTGTCCACGATGCCCACACCGGCGACATCAAGTCCCACCATGAGAGCCGCGACGGTGACGTAGTCAAGGGCAGCTACTCCCTCGTCGAGGCCGATGGCAGCAAGCGCACCGTCGACTACACCGCTGACCACCACCACGGATTCAACGCCGTCGTCCACAAAACCCCGGCCGCTCACCCCGTCGCCATCAAGACCGTCGCAATCAAGACCGTCGCCGCCCCCGCCCTGAGCTACCACGCCGAGCCCGCTGTGCACTACGCCTACGCTCACCACGCCGCCCCAGCCATTAGCTACGCTGCTGCTGCCCCAGCTTGGCAATACGCCCACCACGGCCCGTCCGTCCATGTCCAGAGTGCTCACATCGCTCACCATCACCAGTGGTGAAGATGAGTGCCTGTGACTGTGTGGCTATAGTAATTGGCGAGTGATACGTAATGTTCTTGTAGTTGTAAATACAGTTCTGTAAAAATGGTTTTGTAAATAAGCAAATAATGATGCAACTGATGAATATTTTATTGTAATAAAGAGCACATATTAGTGAATTTCACTTGTTTTCCTCAGTGTCAATAACTTTCCCTGTCACTTATCATGAATAATTAACTGGTATATAATAAATAAATTATTATTAATATGCCATAACTTTAACATTGTGATGTATCCACGATCAGTGGTTTGTGTAGATAAGCAGCATAGCTTCATTTTGATACAAAATGTTTTGCAAAGTGAATATAAATGCAATGAAATGATGAATCTCAAATGACGTACAAAATTGTATTCTTCCCTTTAAAAAATGAATGCCGAAAGTATAGTGGCTCATTTAAAGATTCGATAAGATTGGTTATTTGAGAAAAGCGAGAATATTTGAATTTTTGAGATTGAAGATATGCTAGAGTGGAATTTGAACCTCCAGTATTTATTGAATTACCAAATAATTAAAATAGAATAAAAACATTTGATTTTTTGCTTAAAAATGTATCTAATTACCTTATCATTTAAACTAATTAAAAAAAGACTAAATTGTAGTGAACAATTTTGCTAGTTAAATTAAATTATGATAAATGTGCAATATGATTGTTAAGCATCTATTATCCGTAAGGTCTCATTTGCAAGTTAAAGACAAATAGTTGGATCGTAAAATTCGTTGAAACAATAATACTAACAGTAAACAATTATATAAAATGTTTTTTAGAACTGCGAAAAAGATTTTATTACATCGATTTTAGAATATTTTGATACTCATTTTTTTCACTTTTTGAGATGACTGTACGTCTAATATCACAGTTTTTATGTTATATTTCAGAAAATATTTTCCAAAAGGACATTTTAAAAATGATGATTAGCATTGATTAACATTGATGATTAGAAGAACTTTCAAAACCATGAAACTTTGACATCTATGTTTTTTATTGTTTCTTTTTTTAAGCTAGTTGCTAATTTAGGAAATTTCTATAAGACGAATGTTAAATTAAATTAATAAGGTTCCACTGAAATTTCGCACAGCACTTCATATTTATCATATTTATTGACTATCAAATTATAGCCAGTAAATCATTATAAGATATGGTCACATCTATCATGAATGGCTCGGCGCTGTTCTCTGTCGCCTTCGGCTTCGGTGGCCATATACACGAGCTGTGGGCTGTCCAACTTTTTGCCTTTCTATAGATCTGTAATATTTTATTTTTCACTTAGTGCAAACAGTAAGGCATAATTAGGCACACGAAATTTTATGTTGATACTCGCTAAACAATCGCACGGATACAAACATCCCTTAAAGGGATACTGCAAAGGATGACGACAACGACATATTATATTTTGAATCTACAAGTTTTACTTACTTTATCTGAACCGCAATAATTAACAAAAAGTTTAAAGTTATCATATGATTTTCAAGAATCTTCAGAAAATCAGACTTAAATTAGTAAATTACACAGATGTGTACAAAATTGATGATTATGAATGAGCCTTCTGAAATTCCGAGTATAACAAAGATGGCAATAACTTTAGTCGAAAATGTTCAAGTAAATACTTCACGTACTGCTCACTAGGACCGTCACATAAGCAAGTGACATTTAGCGTATTATGATTTAATAATTATTTATTAGGATTTTATAATTTTTTAAAAATTTATAATGGAATATAGTTTTAAAAATAATTAACTACCAACATTCTTATCAAATTAGAACAATATAATACATATAAGTTGTAAGTAAATATAAGAAGTACGTATTCTTATTTATTCCAAATTTATATCAATATCAATTAAGAAAGGTACGTAGAAAAAAAATACAGTTGATAAAACTAAAGTAAAAATTGAGAAAGTTCTAACTAATATTTGACGTGGTCAACAAAGATATTAAACATTATATTTTTACTTTGTCTTTTCTACTAAAAAGATAGCATACAAGTATGTAAATATTACTTACATTCTTCAACAGCCCAACAGATATAAATTATTTTTATAAAAATGCATTAATATAAGCAATATCAATTTTCATTACAAAAAAGGTGTTAATATACACAATATAAATACTTTACTACATTTTTTTCAATGTTAATATATTTGAGTATTTAAACTTAAATGTAGTGTAGCTAAAACTGTCAACGTTTCTGTTAACTGTCAACTGTTAATTATGTTTTCGATTTTTTTATTGAAGCGTATTAAATCTACGCAAAATTATTTATAATTATATTATATCAAAGAAATAATCGTAGTATTACGAGTAACTCTCGCAAACAATTGATGAAAAATGAAGGACGAGGACTCAAAAAAACTGATACAGCGCGTCATGGCCAAAGAGCGAACTCAGGACCTTCCTTTTCGCAACGCGGATGCTCTCCAAGTGGAAGTACTGATGCCAATAAGTTTTTTTTTTCGCAGAACCCAATCGTAATGTAAAAATATCACGCGCGACAGTAATAATACCTAAATAACATCCTATTTTATTTAGGAAAGCATTTTTACGACTAACATTATTCGGCTTGACTGAGTTTTCTAATATTACGAATCAACTATTCATAAACAATTACTTCATATTATGTTTTGATTGTATTGAAATTTTCACACAAACAAAGCATTTTAAATATAATTTCATTTTTATAGTTATCTCACACGTATACTCTTAAAAATTGTGTGTGAAATATGAATCCTGTGTAATTTAAACTTTGTGTAAAATTTCTTGTGTAAAATTTGACACAAAATTTGTGTAAAATGTATACACAAGCGTTTGTAAAATTACAATTTACACAAACATTGTATAAAATTTTTAATTTACACAAACTTCGTGTAAAATTTAAAATTACATAAATATTTGTGTAAAATTTTAAATTATCCAAACTTTGTGTATAAAAAAGGGATAAAATCTTTAAGAGTGTATTATAGGTTTTCCATACACATATAGAAAGGTCCAAAAAATGGTTTCGAGAAAGGAACAGGCACATTCGTGTAAATGTTGGAATTTCTCATTGGCTGCGAGCCTGGCGCTAAGCCCCTTATGAAATATTTTGGGCGTAGACATTGTAGACCTTGTGCCGTTAGTATATAAAGCCTAAGCGCCCATCATATCAGTATCAGTCTCTCACCAGACACACTAGCAGACATGGCTTTCAAGGTATGTTCCTACTTTTTCTACACGTTAGCAATTTCTATCTAAAGAAATACTTCTAATTACTTTTACTTTACTTGCAGTTCATCATCCTCTCGGCCCTCGTTGCCACCGTGGCCAACGCCGGTCTTCTGCCGGTGGCTCACCACTCATACGAGGCCGCCCCCGTGGCCTACCAGTCATACGCGGCCGCTCCCGTGGCCTAC
>JAPYZP010004163.1:0-11064 GCA_030522985.1 Torymus sinensis
GTTAGGCAGAGTTTGTTGACGTTGCGCTCTGTGCTGTTGTTTTTCGAGCGGCCTTTCCTCATACCGAATGCGTTTATAGCTTGTGGCTGCTTTTTTCTGGCGTGAAAATTTATTAGGCGTTAGGTTGGTCAAGGATGAGTTTGTATTTGTCTTTTGTCTTTATGAGTAAAGGCTTTGCTGTCATAGAAAAATCAAAGCCCTGATTTAAATCGGAGAAAATATTAAAATTTTCGATTTTTAAATAGTTGTTTTTGTGATTTTGTCATTTAATATCATAAAGATATTTCCTGAAAATGAAAAATATACTCTAATATTTGGTAAGATTTGTCAAAATTGATAGGGTGTGCTATTAATATTCATTTAGTAAGTCATCATAATATAATCCACTACAATATGTTAAGCTTTGATTTCACGATTGAAATGCATTGGATAAAATTGTATTACGTAACAAACTCCGATTCGATTTGACGACCTGAATTCATATCAAAAGCTTCTTCTGCATTTTATTATGCACTCTCCATATCTCGATGCACGCGGGAAAATGAATTTCAGTCCGTGGAATAACGCGTTGCGAGATAATTGAATACAGTAAGTAGGTCTATTATCCTATAACAATTTGAAAACTGATAATTGCAACTTGACTAAAATACCACAGACTTAATTAATTCAGATAATTTATAGTAAATTAGAGTAAAAAAATCTTCGACAACAAAATTCACGATAAATGGTCGCGTTTATATAAACAAAATTGTAAAGTATACATTTTTATGTTAAGTTAATACAAAAATTTATGATTTCCAAAATTTTATCCAAAGTAAAACAACATTTGGCTTTTGTACGGTAAATATTTTACGTCCCGTAAAAATGTTTTCCAAAACATCTATTTTTGAAAAGAACGCCGGATGCAATTAATTTTTTAGTGGTCACAACAATGTAAACGTTATATATACAAAGAAATACAAACTTTTGAACTTTTCGGCACTTGAAGTTTCTAGTTTCTCGACATTTTTCAAACGGCAATGACTTTAGGAACTTGAAAACCAAAAGAAGTTTGCCAACTCAAACACCTGACATTGGGGTAATTTTCATTGCTGGTATAACACTGAATAAAAATACAATTACAATCGATTCAATTCAACAGAACTTCAAGTTTTCCTAATAAATTCTTCATTTCATACAGCGACATAAAAGTATCAAAATGTACTGTGAAAATTAGCAGAGCATAAGTTTGCAATTTGAATTTTCTGATGATACACTGCACTTGAGAGAATCAATGGCAATACCGGTACGAGCGCGCGCTGGCACTCATAACTTCACACCGCACTCCTCCTCTGTTTTTCTCTACAACACTGTCATCCGCGTCGAATTGCACCACCGCGGCATTCACTTTCCCCGGCTTTCCCGTCAATGTCACTGTCCCAACCTTGGCACTCGATCTCCACCTCACGCTACTCGCGTCTACTCGCAGCTGAGCGCCGGGAAAAGCGGCTCGCGCCCGCCCGCCCGACCGCGAGGAGTGAAAAAAGCCGGCCGCGCTGCGACGGCGCACTGGCTTCAGTCGCTTCTCTTTCTCTCTCTCTCTCTCTTTTCGATAGAAGAGTATATAAGCGCGCGCGCGCGCAGCGCAGCCGCTTTAAAAATAGTCGGTTTGACCGCGGATACCGTAACTCGAAAATTTATTGGGCGGTGGCCGTCGGGCGTTATACGGCGCTTGATCTTTTCTTTATTTCGCTCGCTTTTCGCGAAAGTTCTGCCTGGCCCGTTTCATTGCGAAAAGGAAGAGGAAAAGCGGCGAGCGACGCCAATCTTTTTTATTGCAGATGTTTTGAGGCAGAAGAGAGAGAAAGTATATAGCAGGGAAAGAAAGCGAAAGTATTTTCGTCGATAAGAACACGTGCACCCCGTGTGTGTGGTCCACTTTCTTACCCACTGTATAATATGCTCTTCTCATTTTTTTTTATTACTGTATAATTCAATTTGAAATAATTTAATGGCAATTTTTTACTCTTCTTTGATATTTAATATACGTGTGTATCATATTGTACTTCAAGATTTTTTAATAATTTTATTTTTTTTATCGATTTCTAGATTAAACATCTCTGCAGCGGTCAATAGTAATTTTGAGGTTCAAATATTTGTAAGTACACTGTCAGTTCTTTTATTTCATTGAAGGCACTTTTTTCTTAATAGCAAACTGTTTTTTATTGTATGAAAGAAATTCTAGGATGTTAATTAAACTTTCTCACGGAAAATTTCCAAGCAACATAGAATTTCCATTAAAAACAATAATATACATCTTTAATTATAGGTAGTTTTCATGCATGTATTTTTAATGTATTTCACAATTTGTATTTTTGGTCAAACTTGTTATTTACGTTGGGTTGAACTACTGTACACCTTGTTAAAGATCGAGCGTTACTTTAAAAATGATTAATGACGCAGTAAAAGTCATCCCTCATATGAGCATGATAGGAGGAGAAAAGATGCTTTCTATAACAACCATCGGACGCCTTGCAGGAACTTTAATAGAAGTACTTTAAAGGAACGAGGCTAGTTATAAAAGTCTGCCTCAAATGCTCTGACGAACTTTTATACGCCCTCATATGTTACGTTCGTCTTTTTCTTAACGATCAATCACTGCTTGTTGATTAATATAAATCTTGTAATTGAATACAAGTTTTGATATATTTAACAATCATTGTTTGTGTAACAAAATTAAAAAACTCGATACGTAAAAAATATTACTCGAATCATTCGATAAAACGATTCTAATACAACGATTAGTTATCACAACAATAACATTTTTTAATAAAATTGATTATATCTAAAAATAGAAATTTGAAAAAAATGAACATATGGAAACGATTTAAAAATGAAAAGAGACAAAAGGTCTATAATTTTTCCGATTTATTTCAATTCTGTGAAAGCCTTTGAAGGCTAATATCAAAGAGATATCACAAAGAAGATTTTACGAGCTGTTCGAATTTCTGATCCAGCTTATTTTTAAAAATTCAAATGGGCTAATGGCAGCTCAACTCTATTCGTATTCTCGTATAAAATACCTATGAAAAAATGAATTTCTTAATAAATAGTCTTTCGGTAAGATTTCATTGGGTATAGCTTCAAAGCGCTTTAATTAAACAATGCAAAACTTTCCTCCGCTATATATGCACTGTGCAATTAGGAATGCACCTTTTCGATGCTCTCATTGCACCGTAACTCGATACGCAAAAGGTTGCAAAACATCATCGATTAACGTTTCGGTTACGGGTTCGTTAAGTCAGCGCTCGCAGAAATTTTTAATTAAAGACAGTTAAGTATAAGTGTGCTTTTGTCTGTATACCCACATCGTGCCAATAATTATCTCGGCGATTTCAGATTCGGCTGTCGCGGAGAGTCGCTCGAAATGGGATAAACATCGCGGGAAAGCTCCTGGATCGGCGCCAAACGATCCGTGTCAAGGAGAATAAAAATACCGGGCGAGAACGCGCGAGAGTCGCGACTTTTTCGCGCGGAATATTCATTTCGTTTGACGCGCAGCGCGTCGCTTCTTCCTTCCGAAACTTCCGATAACGACGCCGGACGTCGATATGTTTTCTCGCGCGAATAAGTTATAGCGAGCGCGAGCGCGAAGGCCTTGGCCTTTACTCTAATTACCGGAATCGCACGCCGACGCGACGATATGCTTTTCTTCTTCGCGCGAAACTTTGCTGCGCTCTTCCGCTACATTCGCTCTCGTGCGGTCGCGTAAAAACAAACAACCCACAATTTATCGCCGCCGCTCGTCGATCGCGTCTATATATATAGTTATCGAGAAATAGAAAAAAAAAAATAGAAAATGCCAAGCTTGCAGATCGTTTGATCCTTTGTGCGGAGCGCGAATGGAAATTCAAACTGCATCGTCAATCATCAAAATGCCCTACGCGACGAGAGAGAGAGAAAGGGAGAGAGAGAGATAGAGGATGTAGTTTGCGAGTGCTCTTCTCACCAGGCAAACTATACGCCGCCCCCTTCCTCTTTCTCTGCGGCAGATTCGAAAGCCCCGATTAAAGAGTAATCGCGCGGTTTCAAAGCTGATCGTTTGAGCGAGGGAGAGAGAGAGAAAACGCCCGCATACTCGAAGTTATGCATGCGCGTTCCAGCGAGCGTCAATATACTCCTCGACTCGTCGGTGGTTTCCTCTGCGCGTACTCCGCTCGGTCCCCTGTCTCGTGCAATGCGCGCACACCGCCTATATATACATATTGTCTTCGAGGGATATCGCGGCGACGCGGGTAATTCGGTTAGCCTGCCGCCCTGGCGCTTCCATTATCGGCCATTAGCGAGCTGGAGGGAGAGAGGCGCACGCACGCGCGCGTATATGCCGTAAAACGTGCGCGGAATGGAAACGCATAAACGCGAAGAGAGCCGTTCTTTTGGCGTTCTTGTAAAACCTGCGCCTTATTACAGCGTTTGCTGGCGGTGGTGCGAGCTTTGTGGCTTGCGACAGGTGCTTTGTAAAGGAGGTGGAGATGAGGTATGGTAACCGCAAGGATTCCAGGTTCTGCTGAAAAATTGTCCATCAGTTTGTAGGGATGTACAGGCGAGGGAAATCCAAAGCTTTACGCGAGACTGGCCGAGCTCACTCTTCCTTTGCTAACAAATTTCAGGAGACAAAGAGAAGTAGTGTAATGATACTACAATTAACGCTCAAATCCTAGAACATTTCTTGCACGGCCATTTTAATATTATTACGTCTATTGAAGCCGTAAAATGAATTTTGCAAATTTCAAGTATGCATTTCAATTTTATGTATAGAATATTGAAAGTTTTTTTTCCTCAAGTTTTGAGAATTATTCAATGAACTAAACTAATTAGAATGTTTTCTTTTTGGGTGCTTTTGAATCCACTCGATCTACGAAGAGGAGTAATTTCTCCAAGAGAGGTTCAAAAGCAAAATTCCTCTTTCATAAACTTTCGTTAAACTTATATACTTTTCTAAGATGACTAACTTTTAAGTAAAATATATATAGCTAATTTTCAACGGTCTACAATTTTGATACTGTTATATATCATTCATGTTTCTTAATTTACTGTTATATATATACACAAGATTTTGAATACAATTTCTAAACTCTATATATATAATAAAAAAACAATTAATTATTGGCATGGAAAAATAACACAAAAAGAATCAATACATTAGTTTAAGGAATTTACGTGCCAATGTATTGGCAGCGGTTTTAAAAAATTTAAAGCGTTAAAATCCATTAGATATTTAAAAGTATAATTTATATGCATAGAATATAAAAATTTATTTACTAAAAACAAACTAAAATTGAATCATACGTATATAGATTTTCCGACTATAATAAAATGGTAATTTTTGTTTTTGTACTTTGAATTCTTATTTACGAATTTGTAAACTTCGTAATTTACGAAAGGAACATTTATCAAGAAACCAAAAGCGTGTTACTGCAGTAATACTATAACGATCTAAAATTCAAATTATAAATTTTCCTTTGGCAGAGAGGACAGTAGCACAAGAATGAAACGAAACGTTGCCTTAAAACTAATATAGTTTATAATAGGATCGCTAATAAAATTAAGAATAAATGCACCTTTACACAGAGCGTAACCCTTCTTTTTTCAACCTATATTATCAAAGTTCACTTTTAGAGGACGTTTAGAAACTTTTCAAATATTTGCCCTCCCACTGTAATAAAACTTTTTCGGCCAGCTTTTATAAATGAACTAACAACAGGGCGCGTGCCCTAGTCCGCGACAAAATCTAAACGCAAACGAGCCGCCCGCCACTTGCAACAGCGCAGCGCTAAAACTGCGCTTAAAAATCGGGACTTTGACCGTCAAAGGGACAGAGCCCACCTGGAAGTTTCTTCCTCGCGCTCCTGCAAAACAAGCTCCCACGCGGTGGCAGCGCGCAAAGAGAAATAGAGACGCCGTGCTTGCGCATATACAGGCGTGCGCGTCTCGTTCAATTTACGCGCGCACCGCTTGCTTCCTCCTCTTTTACACACACACACGTGTGTCAGCGAGATAGACGTAAACTCGTGAAATTGCAAGAGGCGAGCGAGCATGCGAGACAGAATAAGAACGGGCCGACTGCGTGGCCAGATTCAATTAGGAATTCAACTGGGTCGATGGAATTTATATGAATTGGTCGGAGATTGTGCGAGCAGCCGTCGGGGGTTGGAAAAAGCGTCGCGCAACTCGATAAGAACAATGACAAATCAGAACGAGCGAGCGAATTGACGTCAGCAGGTGCATTTTCGAAATTATCCCCTATTTTTAGCCCTTATTTTCCCGAGCCCTCGATTTGCGCATCGTCCCCACCCTTAGATGCTATCAAAAATTCTTTTCTTCGACACGCGCACAGAGTTGCGACATTCAATTTAGATTTCTAGTTTCTATACTTGATTATTTATATTAACGATTAGGCAAACGACCATTACTCAAACGGCGATTACAGTAATTGCAAAATTCGTAGCTTCTTTATCTATATTGTACACATTATTCATTTCTATGCGATTCAATATTTAGGCTAAATTTGATGTACTTTCGTTTATTCAATAAAATAGTAAAATATCAACAAACATTTCTGTGAATACAAATAATGAAACTCTATATTACACGAGTATCATGAGGATCGCAACTCGAAGCTCACCTGACGAGAAGTGAAAAGTATAATAAAATACTCGACTGCTCGACGGCCACCGATGTTGACAATAGATCCTGGCTCCATTTGGGATGCGCCGAAACGTATATATATATGCAACACTCGATATATGCCGCATCAGCGGCGCATGCGCTGGCTCCTCGAAATATAACGAGGCTGCAGGCGCGCGCCTCGTTACCGGCAACTTGACGCTCGCGCGCGGACAGACCGCGGCAATATCAAACTGCGAAACAGCGCCGCGGGCCCATAGCCGCGCGTGTGTATAAATCACATCTTGCGCGCGTCAAAGTTGCCAGTACTTAGCGCCGGGACGGAATCGATAGCGGGAACTGCACGCGGAAAATCCCATCACCGGTGACCGGAAAGGCGCTTCCGCGAGCACTGAATGCCGTGTTATGACGATGCGCGCCACGCGTCCCTCGTTGTGTCTGTGTGTGTGTGTGTTCGCGAGGATTGTAAATGGCCGATGGATCCGAGCGCACCGGTGCACCCGTTGTATCGATAAACGTATAATCTGGGAAATGGTTGGCTCTTGCGCGATTTTATTACTGCTGTGCTCGTATTGTAAATGTTCCATTTCTGCGGGATGATGGAGATTTTGCCGATTGGGCTTTTTGATGAAAGAAGTAAGTAGTGAAGATGCGGATGTAAGGAATATACGGAAGACGATAGGAACTATTGTTTTTTTACCATTATATTGTAGTTGGTTTTTAAAACATTTGGGTTAACTATATACCTTCATATGTATAATTAAGGATAACGATTTTCGTACTTAATTTTTTAATGATATGTCACAATCTGTAAGCTGTGTTGTTGTTATCCGTCCAAGTTAACGTGGTTAAACGCTTCTTAACTAATGTTAAATTAATTCATAGAGTGGCGTGCTAAAACGTTTAACAAGGAAACTGAGTTAAAGATGCTATTGTATTATATGCAATAATGAAATAACTGCGTTAATTACTGCCAAGTGGATATTTCAAAGTTTCTTTTCAACTTTTGATAAGCCATTAACGCAAGGACGTTTGTTTTCTACAGTTTTACACTTATAACGAACTTTCGTGTACCCGACAATTTACCTCGCCCGCCTTAAACTTTTATCAGCGTTGAACAACATTATTCTTATAATGAATGCCCAATCGATTCAGCATACTTTCAAAATCTCCCTATAGTTACAAGCTATTATTAAGCAAGTCGGAAAAAGTCATTACTTTGCATCTCTTCCGTGTATATAATATACAAGGGAAACGACACGTGTGGAAAACTTATATATATACACACACGGTTTCTCGAGGAGTACGGCTCAATTTGATCCTTCACGCAGAATAGCCCACTAACGATGCCGCTCAGCTCTTAGAATCAGCGTCGAAGATGATAGCAAGGAACACGCACGCGCAGACTCGGCATATCGGAGAAATTACGCGAAAGTTTCGTTATTTTTTCGCTCTCCGCCTCTGTCTCCTCAACAACGTAAAATATCCCGCGAAACATTGGCCGGATGAGACGGGAGACGGAATGATTCGCGAGTGCGGCCGGTATCGATTTAAAAAAAATATCCATTATTCATCGCTGGCGGGAGCGGAGGAGGAGGGGAGAGAACTATTTCCAGCTGCGATATCGATTCATGGGTGTCGCCCGCGGGACGCGATCTCGCGGCACCGCGTTAATTAAGAATATGGGGAGTCGAGATCCGCTCCCAGCGGGCGAATATTTTTAAAGAGCCCGCAGCGTCGGAAAAACGCTTCCGTCGGTGCCCGCGAGCGCGGCGGATACCGAAAATACCGCTGGTTAATTGAAACTCTATTGATTGAGGCCGTCTGGTAACGCGCTCCTCTGTGTCTATCGGTTGGATTTTGCGCTATCGCATTCCGCGCATATGTGATATGTATGGATAGAGGAAAGGGAGCCTGCGTCAGCCTGTTTTAATCGGCATTTTTCTTTATAAGCATATCATTTTGGATCCCCTATAGAGGTAATTGATTTTTTTTACACCACTTTATGTCTGGAACAGATTAACCTTTTTATACCTAGGAAATGAAAATTCGAAAGACAAATTCTACATATCGATGTATATCTATATATTATGCTTATTTACAATAGCCCTAGATCACAATTAAATCTCATGATAGCTGATTCAATTAAATTAGCTTAAGAAATCTGTATTCAGTTGATGCATGATAAGAGAATCACGTGATATTATTTTTCAATTTTATGAATAAGAACTTGACATTAATAAATTTTATTTTATTTAAGTAATTGTATTATAATATATTTCTTATCGATTCGCGTGTGATACTTTCCCCGAATAATTGTTTCAAAGATTGTACTTTTAATACAATGGCATGATGTGCATAAATTAAGTAGTTTTTAAGAATACAGGAATAAAAGTCGTTACCCTTTGCGAATAAAAAATTATCTCCGTTTCTGCCTCTATTAAAAACGATTACTTTTGTTTTTTCCCTAAAACGAAAAATGCAAGATGAATAGGGTGCAAAAGTTACGCATCGCAGTAGTTACAAGCTCGACAGGAAAAGTGCACTTGCAGAGAAGCAGCAGTGGAACAGTGTAGTAGTCGGCCGCATCATCGATTCTCGGGCGAGCTCCTCCTTCCCCCTATATACCTACTCTCTCGCCTTCTCTCCGCCTCTCTGTTTATTCATTTTTCCGCTGTCGCGAGGTCGGAGTTTGCCCGCGCTCTCGCATACGCGCGCGAGCTAACTCTAATTCTATAAAAGCTGCGCCAAAGTGCCGGCATTTTCGCGAGGCGACAGAGCGAGAGAGAGGGAGAACGCGCCACCGCTGCCGTCGGCTGTATAACGACGTTGGCTCCGCGATGAAAATACTTTTCGCGCACAGGTGCTGCGCGCAGCCGTACTTTGATAGAGCCCCGCGCGCTTGGCGCTCTTTTCGCGCGTTTTTCGAGAGCCTTGGCTCGCGAGCGCGGCCATTGAGTTTGACGAGTTAGCGACTTTTAGTTTCGGCAGCGTGTGCTTCTCCTAATGGCAGTGTATCCTTGTTGTTGCTGCTGCAACTGTTGGGTGGGAAAGTGAGAGACTGGTTTGCGCAGTAAGCGAGAGTTTTGCATGAACGATGATGGCAACAGTGTTGGAGCGTTTTCAATTATAATACAAACTGTCCTTTTAGCGTGAAGTAATGTTCTTTGTATGTATTAACATTTTTAAATAACGAATTTCGTTTGAAAGAATATTTCATCGCGCCGCGTTATTAAAATTTTTTTTTTCCGCGCAATTTTGTGAATAACCGAGAATCCACAATGATTAATTTTAATTTAAATAATTTCGTATAAAAGCGCGCTCTCGGCTTGGCCCCTCTTTGCTCGGTAAATTGCACATGAATTATACGTATTCGAAGAGAATTTTTGAAATGCAAAGTAAATTAGGTGGGTACAAACTTTGATAATACTTTACCACCATATAGTGTTTAGATTACATTAAATAATCATACTAGCAATCTTTTTGCTGTCTTTAAATTATTTTTTTTTTTCATTTTTATTCCCATGCTATTTTTCTTATCTCTGCGTTCTTATATAGTTGACTAAAATTATAGAAGCGAAACCTAAGTTCTCAAGTCCCTGAAAATTAGTTTCATCCAGGGTCACCCCCTGGACTTTAAAGCCTCACGAAACTTTGTAAAATGTTTACAATTCGCCCTTAGAATTTTAAACATTCTATATATATTTAAAACTGATTAAAATTTTCATATACTAATAAAATATCTGAAGTTCTCTAATTTTTCTCGGATATAGCTTTCTCGACGAACCGTTAATTTCGACCAACCGATCAAACTTTTCTCCACTCCACGCATTCCCCGAATTCGCGAAACCGAGGAAATAAAAAGTTCGCTGAAAGTGCATTAGCCATTCTCTCTCTCTTTTCTCCGCGCGTTACGTAATCTCAACCCACGCTCAATCGCTCCAAGTGCAATAAGCAGCTGAAAAGCGTTTTCAGTTTCGCCATAGCGTTATACGTCGCGAACAAGACAGTCGCGGGTGTCGCGCCTAATTGACGGGCGAATCCTGTCGCTCTCGAGCGAGCGTCCTTGTTACGCCGCGTCCTGCACGTGGAGGCCAACAGTTTGCGCGCGGATGACGAGGGTGAAGGTCGAGGCGCAGGACGTCGCGTTGGATCCTCGTCCGGCTGAATTATTCGCGAGAATTATTGAGCGATCGACGCCGCCGCCGCCGTGATATCACATCGGGGCTTTCCCTGTAGTAATGAAGTGTGCCGTTAAAAGCAATGTGCATTTATTTCGATCAGTTGCAGTTTTAGATCAAATTTATAATGTTTGTTTATTTGCTTTACGATTATTTATTTTTATTTTTCGTTTTTCAAATAATATTGCTCTTTGATTTCAAGATCCAAATGGTATTC
>JAPYZP010004164.1:0-10564 GCA_030522985.1 Torymus sinensis
GAGATTCAAATGTTCGACTTTCATATGATTGCGCGGAGAGTCTTAAAATAACAATCGCTGTTTGTTATTATTAATATCATAATAGTTAATGATTATGAATAATTATTTAAATAATGTAGATATATAAATATCAATATATAAAAATAGTTAATCCTATATTTAGGTATATAAAAAAAAACTAAATTTACAACATCATTTCATAACTATGTCATCAACATTTGGGTAGCTATTTATTTACAATACTTGATAAATAATGATTGAAAATCTCGTTTGCGATGCAAGCCTCGAGTTACCAAGGTTTGTTTTACCGCCAATGTGCATATTTTGGCGTAAAACTTGGTTCGTCGATATTCGTAGCGCCCCTCAAAGCGAGGATATCCGGGGAGTCAAGGCGCTGAAGGGCTACGGCGCGCGGCGAACGCGGATAAGTAAAAGAAAAAACAAGAAATGAAAGTTTAACGCAACGAGAGGCTCGTCACGTACGGAATAAATAATCCCCCGAGGGTAGAGCGTAGAGTACCGCAAGGGCGCGTTCTTAAGTGCGCACGCACGCCGGCGCGAAACCTCGGAGGGAGAGGGAGAGAGAGAGAGAGAGACAGACCGCGACGATTTAATTAATCAACCGCAGCGCGCGGTGCAGCCTCGCTCTCCGCGCATATTATCGAAAAAGCCCGCAGTCTCGCCTCGACGCAAGGCCGCTCGTTACAATGTTATCTACATATAGTGAGAGAGAGAGAGATAGAGAGTGAGAGCAGTGCGTTTTACGTAGCTATTATGCGAGCGCGCGTGCCACTTATCATGCAGAACGGATATGCGCGGGATTAGCGCGACGCTCGGCGTGTATATGATCGGGGGGAGAGAAAAAGTGGAGCTAAAAATTATACGAGCTATGTACTTACGAGAGAATCGGTACCGTCCGAGTAGTCGCAGCCCAGCCGGAACTTAAGCAAATTGCGCGGTGCGTCGGCGTCTACCAGATCCTCCAATGACTGCGCTAATACTATCGCCACGTGGGTTTTGTTCAGGTCCCTGTAGGCGAAGTGTTTTACGTCTTCGTCCTGGAAAACGTGATACTTCGTTAATGGCATGCCTATGTCGGCGACGCTCTTTTTTGCGCTGCTGGATTCTACACTGTATCTCAATGTTCATCTCGTTACAACAGTTTGGCATTATTTGGAAATTATAATAACGACAACTTTTTCCGAATTTCTTATCGTTAACAAATTGTAAAATTCATTGTTGTCTTACTTTATCTACGGGCATAATTGTCAGGTGGCTTCTTGGATGGACTTCGAGGGTGAGAATGTCCGACCCGACTGGTAGGTCCTCCGCCACCCTCACAAACTTCAGGTACTCTCCGATAGGATAAAATTGACATCCTGTAACAGAAAAAATGTATATTCATGTTATTATACTTTTATATTATTCTATATCACACAATATGAGAAAAACATCTATAAATGGGAAATTATTTTTTAGTAAATATTTTTTCAGTATTTCAGTATATAGTAGTCAAATCTTGCAATCCTCGTAAAGAAAAAGATATATGAAATATTGTTAATGATTAGTTATTGCATATCTTATAAATACACCTATTTTGTTACTTGCAGGATTTCTATATGTTTCGATTCCAAAAAGTACGTTATAATTCACAATTTGATAATAGTAATTGCAGTAGTTCTTTTCTACAGAACACGGATACGTTTGGCAGAAAATTAGCATAACAGGTTTTGATATTAATATAACTAATATATTTCTAAGTAGTAATATCTCTATGGGAATCGTTCTGTAACTATTTCAACTGATTGCGTCAACGAAGTCAATTATATCTACGAAGCAGACCAATTTTTATTTTTTTTCTTTTCAACCAGACCAGCAAGTTTTTTTTGTTAGCTAGTAAAGTTACTCTCGGTTCTCTAAATCTTATAGACAAAGTTTTCTTGATTTTACTGCACATTGTTGCCGGGAGCATTGTACATTTTTATTTTTCAAAGTGTTATTATTGATGGCTTGAAGGACTGAGTTGTGTAAATGCAAAAAACCTTGGGTATACTTGCAGTTTTTAGTGAAAGAAAAGACAGCCAACGCCCAAAATAACTCAAGAATCTTGGAAGTAATGTGAACTTTCTCCTTTAGTAATTTCAAAATACCGAAAAACAGGATTATACTTTTCGTTGTTATAAATTAAGAGATTAATGTTAAGACCTAACTACAGTATATCTAAAAAAACTGCGCGTGTTAAATTGAAAAGTAGGTGTAATTTTCTAGGAATTCTTTTATAGTTTATGAACTTTTGGATGCTGGGGCATTATCATATTTTGGTTCGGATGATGTAAATATGATTTCTTTGGTCAATTACTGCCAATGAAGGCTCTCCGACGTAAGCAACACAAAGTTTATGGTATGCACGGCAAGAGGTGAAAAATTTGATGTTGCAAAAGCATAAATACTACAGTAATATTTTAGCAAACTTATATTTTTACATTTTTACTGTGAAAAGCCATCTTAGCAAAATTCTGGCCAAACTTTATTCCCACGAAAGTTATACAGATACGCATGTATAACGAAATCTAATAAAAAATTTTTTTCAAGACACACCTTCCCGGTTCTGTTTTTTTTCCCTAGTCTTTGCACAATATAGCAGAAAAATTATGTACAATTAAAAAAGTTTTGGTCACACCCTTTTTTCAAAGATTGAAAATGTTTAAAAAGTGGCAAAACACCTTTTCTTTAGCTTTTAACGATTTATTCCAGAAATGTCCTAGATAAATTTGCATTAAAAAAAAACAAAATAAAACAAGAAATAGGCCAGATTTTATTTGCCTTTCTAAAAATTAAAAAATGTTGATTCCTTGAAAAGTTTTGACCGTCTAAAGATGAGCGTCGAAAAGGCATAAATCACGCTCAAAGCTGATCGGTCTGTCGATTCGAACGATTTGCGTATTTTAGTGCCTTTTCGATGCGGTCAAAACGTTTGAAGGAATTAACATTTTTTAATTTTTCATGGTGTCAGCAAAACTTTTTTAATTGTGCATGTTTTTTTCTCCTATATTATGTGGCACAAAGAGCGTAGGAATAAGTAATATAATAATATTACAATGTAACATTGATCAATACATATTCAACAACATTACAATCATACTAATAACCTAAAACCAACATGAAAAATGATAAAATCCCCGAGATACATCTGAAATTCCGCAACGCTTGCTCCGAGCTAAATAGCAGCAAATCGATTTATTCGAGGCTCTATAATATGATAGAGCAGAAAGTACAAAGCCACACAGCCACCGGGCGTAAACAACACGTGTGCTCGGCGCACCAGCTCGACCGACAGCAGCAGGAGCAGGTCGCCTTCGCACGCGAGCTCCGCGATAGTGAAAGGGACATCTCGAGAACTGTCCGTTTTTTCGCTCTCGCCACCGCCCGGCCTTTCTCTATATCGCCTACTTCTCTCTCTCTCTCTCCCTCTTTCTGCTCGAGATTCGATAAACGCCGGCCGCGCGAGAAGCTAACCGGGGAGCAGTAGTAGGTATGTAATATAGCGCTCGCTTTCCTAATGTTTTCATTGATCAGATTTTGCGCGGATAAGCGCCAGCGCGGATTGTTGGAGTGCCCATTTTTCGAGTAATGAATACCCTGCCGAGTGCTGCACGTGGAAAATTTCGCACGATTGCTATTTATAATACTAATGGTTTGCAGGTGTAATTGGAAAAATTGCTGCGGGAAGGTGAGGTACGGAAAGCGGTTTTACCAATTTCACTCTTACCGTGTGTGGTATTACTGTAATGGCGTGTGCCACGAAATTTTAATTGTGAAAAAATATCCTGATATTTATCTTTTTAATTCGTGGATACAAAAATATGTAACAAAGTTTTTTTAAATATGTATTTAAAATAGGCTATAATAATTTTAAATAGTATTTAAATTACACGTCGGTATTACATAAATTTCGTAATAAATTAAAAATGTTTAGTGAAATCCTGACAGCGTTTTAGATAATTTCGCGAAAAGATAGTATTATCATTTTCAGAAGAAAAGAAAAATTGACGCTAAAGTAAATAAATAGTACAATGAATAATTCAACGCAAGTAATTTTCGCAACTCATTATAAAACATCATAATCTTGTCGGCGCGCTCACTCCTCCTCATCGCCGCTCTTTCGACAAACCTGCCTAATGCGCAATGAACATAACTCAGCACCCGACATTCTTATATTTCAGCGGCCCGTTACACACTGTTGCACCTTATTACGACGCTCAATAACGGCGTTTTAATTGTACGGAACTGCCGAGAGAGTGAGAGAAAGGGACTGCTCCCTCGGCGTAATTGTCCCCGGCGCGATCGCGCGCGTCCCTCCCAAAACGACGAGAGCGCAACTCTAATGATCGCGACGTGAGGCTGGCTGGAACCTGCGAAAACGCGAATTTTCAGCGGGAAATGAGGGAGAGAGAGAGCTGGAGGAGCGAGAAAAAATTGACCGCAAGAGGGAAAGAGCGACTGCGAGAATTGCCTGCCGCCGACGATGTCAGCAACGCGTGCTCGGCTATTGGCTTGTGTGGAAACGGAGCAAAAATTCCGCGAGACATTTCGTGAAAGTGACAGACATTTTAAGCAAACATTTTTATAGCTAATGAACAGTGTCATTATTATTTATTCGCAGCTCAACTGCAACTGCTTTGATTATGTACTTTCTCACGGAGAAGAACAAGCATCGTGGATTCGGATTGTTCTTCAATAACCTATCTGTACTATTGTTAACCAAACAAGTCGTTCTGGAAACATATGAGTTTATGGTAATTTTATACTTTGCTAACGGTGACTTATAAAGTGTACGTGATAATTAAAAGTCATTTAAAAGGCAACAAACTTTCATAAACAAAGACATCTTGTACACGCAGTTTCACTTGTTATGGATCATTCATTTCCTAATCCTTTAATGGTAATTTTAATAGCACCGACTATTAATATTTAATGCGACAATAGTATGCTCATAATAAGGTATATTCCAAGTCTTGGCTTTAAGTTTAAAAGAGTCGAACTAAGCTTGTTTAAAATAACCGTCTTGCAAAGTTCGACGTTTATCTACCACTTCGTTCTCTTAAAACATCATTATGTGCAGAAACTCACAAACAATCAAACTTTAATGAATCCCGTAAAAAAAAACACTCTATAATTTCCGTGACGAAAATTACAATCAACGATCACGTTACCGGCGCTTTCTCAAACTATCGAAACTGGATCAAAGGAGAGGAAAAAAAATCGAATCAAGTCATCACCTCGGCCGCTAGCTTATTTTCTCAGTCGAGCAAGTGGAGCAATCGCAGAAGCCCCATAGGCTCTACAGCAACGAGCAATTAAACTGCCCGTTGCAAAAGCATTAAAACAAAACAAAAAAAAATGTCTTCGCCACCACCCCCCACCAAGTAACTTTGATTTCATGGATTTTATAACTATAGCACGTCATTGGCATGAGCGCGCATCCATCCGTGCGTCCCTGCGGTTGCATAACGAAAGACCAGCAGCGAAAAGAAGAAATCCCCCGTACATATACACACATCGCACGTAAGCGTCCATTACGTGCGTATAGACGCCGGCGCAGTTACAGGGTGGCGGCTTAATTATATTGATGATCGGCTGGCGTGTATTATGGGACTGTCCTACATATCGCGCACCGCGAGATGCAACAATGAAGGACGACGGCCGCCCGAAGCGGGCTAATTCCCGCGTAATCAATTCTGGGAACGTTTTGGCTCGGGATGCAAATGAAGCGCGCGCTGCGAACGCGAGCCGTTTATTATGCCACCGTTTGTTATAGCCGCTGATGCGAATCACCTGCTTTTTGCCCGCTCTTCCGAGAACCCTGTTATCTGCTGGATATTTTTGACCCCGTGTTATAATAATCTTCGTTCGAAATTAAGCTATACTTACATAAAGGCTTTGCACTTTCATAGTTATAAGTGACATAAATCACTCAACCTTACAAACACGCCATTGACATATTTAAATCAGTTGAATTGTTTTCTTAAGGTACACAGAATTCAATCGAAATCATGTAAACGGAATTTCATGTCAATGTATTCGTCCTGAATTGAAAAAGAATAGAATCAACTTTGGGTTTTGATTGAAACAGATATCAAATGGCTCGTGAAATAGCGGACAGATCGCCCGTAAAAGAACTAGTCTATCGAGACGAAATATACCAAGAAAATTTCCTAATGGTATAACTATTCGATATTATGCTAGCGTTTTTATTCTACCGAAAAATTTGTTATAACTTTTTGCGTAATTATAATACACTTTTAGCTTTGTTTGAAAAATATTCTCTATAATTGGGAAGGTAAAAAGTTGCCTTTAATATATCACAGGTATGGGTATGAAATTCCCGATAAATAGCGCGGTAGGTCATAAATACGTTTTTCAGTTATGAAAAGACGCAAATAAATAGCTTTACGTTGGGATCCATGCGGTGTCATCAGGCGCACTCGCGGAGGGTCAGCACCGTTATCCCATTTACACGAGCGGCCGGCTCGGCTCGGCTCGACGCGCGTAATGCACGCGCGGGGCAACAGAGACGGAGACATTGCGCTTTTTATACTGTGGACACGGAAACCCATGGCGTATATAGAAAGTGCGCGCACGCGCGCTACTTCACGCACGACTGGCGCGGCCGTTCGGCTCGATCGTATCTCGAATATTCGCGTGCGCGCGTGCAGCTAAGTAGCTCTTCCCTAAGGCCTGTCGCCGAGGTTCCCCTTACAGTTCTATTAGTCGCCGATTTGCTTCGTTTATAACGCAATCCGTTGCGAAATGTTAATGGTAACCTTTTTTTTTTATTTCTTTATCGATCGGATAACAGCTCGTTACCTCTTGTTAAGAACGTTAAATTCTTGTCTCGGGCGTAGTTTAAGACTGGTGGGATAATTGTGGAAAATTAACTGCTGATATTTTTGATAAGCTGTAGATGTGCGTGCAATGAATAAGAATGTATTATTACTCTTGAGCATAGAGAAAGTTATAAGGAAAGCGTAGTGTATTTATAAATACATTCACTTGTGAAAAAGTATAAATATACACGTTATTAAAGTATTATTAATTAGACTTGAAATTAAGTCACAAAATAATAAAAAATTAAAATTGCCTGAAGATAAACCGTCAACATTTTTTTAAATTTACCTCTGTAAATATTAGTACATTTTTATTGCTGTTGCATAATTTACATTGTCAATATAAACATCGGAATTTCCTAAAAGCAATATAATTATTATCGTATAGAGTTCCATTTTCATAATGAATATATAACAATTACGAGAAGACTGACTAAACTTAATTGGTATTTTAACGTCCATTTAATGCCTTATAATGAAAATTTACAAGATACTTTGACAATTTTTTCATTGCAACGTTGATAGTTCATTAATGCAATTTATGAAAATTTTGTATACCAGAGGAACGGAAAACAGAGCCCATAAAACATTGGCTCGCAGTGATAAATGCACTTTAGTGCAGACATAAAATCACTCCCAACGTAAATATATGCAAAGTTGTAAGAAAGTGCACCGATAGATTTCGTAACCACCAAACAACCCAAGCCCACTCTGTTTTTTGGTCAATATCCCAATTTTTTTTTCGCCCGCAAATGGCTCCGCGACCTATCGGCCAGTGCAAGACCACTAAATTATTTTAGTATCAATAAAAGGCCAGAGGACGACAACAAAAAACTATATATGTTACGGCCGCTAGCGCGGTTCACAACGTAACGAACGGAGATAATGAGTCTTCGTTTCGCGGGCTATTATCCGGGGCGAACGCACGATACAATAATTAGCGCGAAGCGCAACTTCGGGCGGCGGCCCTGCACGGAGAAAAGAGGGAAAATTAATAATGCACAGGTAGGCGAGTGGCGCGCATGCAGGCATTGTGCCTCGCGGCCCGGGGACCCCGATCTCACGATCTGAAATGGAAATTATGGGAAAAGTGCGCGGAATTGTGAGGATGATGGTATGGGTATCACCTCGGAACCCGTTTTTCTCCTCCGTTTCGGCGCGAGATGCACTTATCGCTCTAAAACGCGCGTTCTTGAAACACTTTTCCCCAGAAGTGGCTTTTTACTTTGTCAACGTTCAAACATTATATGTGTTCATCTTTGTAATTCGATATACGATATATCAATATGTGAGTTTGAAAATATTTTGAAATAAAATGCAGAGTCGAATGCTAATGGAAAGCATATAACTATAGCTCGCAGAATATATACTTTTATCTAGATCAAAGTTCTAAAACTTCAACAGAAATCTTATTTAAAGCAAATTATCCTTTCTAGCTGCTGCATTTTCTCTAAATGTATATTTTATTCTATAGGCGAAAGTTTATTTTACTATAAAGAAAAGTTTGTTGTAATATATCTTAATAATATGCTATCAGGTAATGAAAATATCTCCATGATAATATCTAACATTTACTAACGATAACATATTTCTTTTACCGCGTATTTCTGTTTTAATTGATTAATTTATTTTACTCTTCTCTTACCTGATGATAAACTGGGCAGGAAAACGAGAAGAATCAGTAGGCCAAGAGTAGTGCCTCCCCGCAGAACTGCGTTTTCCGATCTTAGCATGTTTTGAGCACTTTTTCTTTATCGGGAGACATATCTGTAACAATAATAATTATTAAATAATTTTATATTATGTTTGGGTGATTAAAAAATAGTGTAAATATGTAGTTCACATTTCAGAGCAAATGTAACCAACTGGCTGTAAAGTATACAGTTCTTAAATCTAAGTAAAAGTAATAATTGATACTGTGATAATATTATATAATTTAAGTTAATTTTGTAAATGGTTTAAATTATTCATATATTACATGCAATACTTTCATACAGTTATTTCTAACAAAATTAAACCAGTTTTAATATCTAAAAATTCAAAAGTATTTGATATTTTTGATAACGTGATTTTTTAGTGTTCTATAGAACTGGCTGTATTTTAAAAAAACAATATCATATCCTGGAAAGGTAAGCAGATAAAATCTGTCAATATAAATTATCCCTTTCCATTTTCTTCTCGAGTAAATGTCTAATATCCTATTTCATATAGTCGAACTCGTTTGTCTTCTTTATTATTAGTGAACAAATATTTCTACTACTGGGTTATTTTAAAATAATCTAAATCTAAACAAGATTTGTATCAATATTTTTAGAACAGATATACCTGTGCGAATTCGTTATCGACGTGTAAACTTCTTATCTCAAGGACGTTTGTAAAAGTTGTTCTCATTTTTACAATTTTTGTATACTACACGTGTTTGTTTACTAACTAGACCAATAGCACAAAGGCATTTCATTATCCGATTTTCGCATGTCTAATTATTAACCTACTAGTGTATTACCAATATACGATACGTATAGAAAAAGCTAAAGGTATGATTCGACGTTTCTGAAAAACAATTATTTCAATCTTTACTTTCATTTTGATTATAAGTTGGTATTAAAAAACTAATTTATATAGTAAAATTGATATCAAAGGATAGTTTAGCTTCTGCATAAGTAGTAATCTATGAGCCCAATCGAATCCCTTATTTCTGTAGTCTCTATTACGCTCCCTCTCAAGATTTTCCACTGCCAGCTGCGCAGAGACTTAGAGCCGTTCCGCTCGAGCGGGCGGACTAAAAAGCGCGCGTGTCGCTCCACATATACCGGCTCACACACTTGCGCGCGACCGCTGCAGCAGCACGCGGGCCAAAAATATGCGCATAAAATGCCATATACACCCGAGCGTTTGATAGATACGAAAGTGATTGCCGTCGTCCTCGGCCCGTGCTCGCAATTACTTGCATCAGAAAATATCGAATCTCCGGGGCCCGCCTCGAGAAATCCAATCAAACTGTGTGCAGCCCGGCCCGGCCGGGCATACATCGTGTGCACATATTTTATACATGAGAGAGCATCCACGGTCTTCGAGCATATGCGAGCTGTATCCAAATCGCGCCTGTATACTTGTATATAAGTGTGTGTCAGTGTGTGTGTGTGAGCGGATGAAGTTGGGTTTGAAAGGTTGCATTTATATTCGGCGCTGGCTCACGTGCGCCGGAGCTTCTTATGTTGCGTTAGAATCGATTCGCGAATGCCTTGCATTGAATTTTTACGCTGGAATGACTTTCTTCATTACGGATCAAACTTCACCTTATCTCGTTTTGAGTACTGGCTCTCTTTTTGTTTTGCAACAAGAGCTATATCAGAATATTATATGTACTATTTATTAAAAAATATTTTATAAATGTCAGAACATTAATTCTTTTAGACATTTTAATAATATAGTTTAATTATATAGAGTGATGAATTTATAAAGACAATATAGTGATCAATATGTATATATGTGCAATTCTACAGACTTTTGGCCAAAAGAGGTATTCGAAAAAGAAAAAACTTTCTTTTCGGGGGCACACCTACCATACGGAATTTTTTCGATTCTTTAGGTGTTTCAGAATATGAGAAAATTCATGTACATGGTCTTTTGATTGCCAAAAATTTTTGCTGACTAAATTCATCTCGAATATTTTATGC
>JAPYZP010004165.1:0-10564 GCA_030522985.1 Torymus sinensis
ACCAGAAAAACCTGGTTTGGTAAGTGTGCTCGAAAAAAAATTTTCAAAAGTACTTTTGGGCTTTTGTCCCAGATTTCGTGGGATTTGCACATATATGTATGTATAAACGTAATGTGTAAGTATACCTAATAAGCTATATATTGATGAATTTATCAATTCTATTGTTATATATAAATATTCAAGTACAAAGACTCGCTGTATTCTAAAGAAAAGAACCACTGCCTTCATTCCTCAAACTTCCTCAAACTAATTTATCGATTCCTTTTATTAAAAAATTCCCAAAATAAATTGTTCACAATAAAGATTGCTAATGAATTTCCATAGCCCATTCCAATCCATTTCCAATTTCAAAACTTTTCTCTTCGTTGTATTTTTTTTTTTTTTTGTTATAAGATAATTAAACTAAGAGATTTATATCTATCGCTATAGATGTCATTGTCTAATTTGGAATCGATGCGGAAAGTCTTATATCTGATATTCTTGGAAGCTTTTTTGGAAATCGTACTTTGAGCAAAATAGTATATTACGCACAATTTTTCCTATGGAAATACATATTAAAAAAAGTGTGAAAGCCCACATTTTAGCCCCCTATGTCCAATATTGGTTCAGCTATACTGTGCTGAATTTCGGAAAATGATTAACAGATGGCTGTTTTCGAAAAATTCTGTTGGGCGCATTTTGCGATCAATTTGAATGATACATAAAATAATTTTTTTGTTATTCTGCCAAATTTTAGAAAAAAATATTGCTGAATGAAAAAATGAAATGAAATTTTAAGATAAAGGAAAACGTGAACCTAAATATTTTCATTTTTACCATAACTTTTGTCTGGGTTGGTTTAGCTTTTCGAAAATTTGTATGAGTCAGTTTGAGGTCAAAACATACTAGTATACCAAATATCGTAATTTTATGAACACTAATTCAAAACCGATAGTACTCCCTTAAGGAAGTTCTCTCGATACTTAACTAGTCAAAATGAGGGCTATTTATCTATTTGTTAATTTACAAAGTAAATGTTTTTGAAGGAAGCCTAAAAACACCGATAAACTGAATAATAATAATAATACATTCAAACAATTCTATTCGTCTGAGTTATCTCTAACAAACTTCGTTAGGAAACTGATTTGACTCATTTTTTAGGGTTAAATGTACTATTTTTGACTTCCATAAATTTTTCTTAATACATAGAGGTACCCAGTGATACTTTTTAAGAGCAATAATCGTTCGTCGCATGATTATGTTTTGCTGAAAATTTGTATGAATTCCCATAAGACTCAATGTTAAATTAAACCCTTAATATCTTGCTTCCTAGGTACCCTTTAATTCTAAAAATTGAACTAAGTTATTTTAAGAGTTATATTAACCAGTCCTCCAAATTTTATTAAAATCTGCTTTCATATTCAAAATCGAGAGAACTCCCTTAAAACATCATTTTGAACATTTCTTGTCTCGAAAATTCTTTTCACTGTTAGAAAGATTCCTCTATGAGGAAACAATATTCTTACGGTTGACTGTATATTTCTTAAAATCTTAGAGAATACAAGTAAAATAAAATTTTATTTTTAATTCAAATTTTAATTTAATAGTTTTAAATATTACAAATACTGGCTTATGCATTAGCCGCCTTGAAAGTGTTAATAGGCGAATGCCAAGTTGCATTAGTTATATAATGCACTAGCTAAAGATGAATATTCAATTGTAAGTAAATTCAGCAGAATGTTTTTTCATTTGACCATATACTGACATTGACTTAAAAATTCAGTTTTTGGTGTTTCATTGTTCGTTCTAGAAATCGTGAGTCAACTCTGCACTGTTCTTCAGTTACTGAAGTATCGTTAGCTTAGCAACTTCTTGCTTTCTCTCTCTCTCTCTCTCTCCCCGTCTCCCGCTCCCTCTTTCTCTTTAACATTGACAGAATCCAGTAGTAAGTTACAATATCCAGTAGTAAATTAGAATGTCACAATTAGATCAAATTTATGATAGAATAAATGACGATGTAGAAGTAATCAATCGAATTCAGACGGAAGGAAGTGAAGTGCAAAAATATTACGCTGGTAAAACACTTTTCATAACGGGAGTGACAGGATTCATGGGAAAATGTTTATTGGAAAAATTATTGAGAAGCTGTCCAGATCTAAAGCACATCTACATTTTACTGAGGGAACGAAAAAATCTTACAGTCCCAGAACGGCTACTTAAATTATTGCAAAATGAGGTATGTGTGTCTTTAATTAATCATTATAGACAAATAATTCGTCACTTCATCATTCAATATTTTATAGCCCTGCGTGACTTAATTCAGCACGTAAGACACGCCTTTCCGTGCAGTAAGTAGCCCTTTCTGGCACCGTGTATATCGCACTCGCTACGCTCGTGCGCTAACCTCGTGCCACAAGGGACTACTTAAGACACGGAAATGCGTGTCGGCGGACTTAAGGCAGGCAGATACTATAAAATGTTGTACGATACGTGTGCTTTAAATGACACTTTCTGGCACGGCATTAGCACCCTCGCTGCGCTCGGGTGCGTAACTCGCCGTGCCAGAAAGCCACTTACCGCACAGTATCGTAATATACTAGTTGTGGAACCGATGTTTAAAATGTTCTAATATTGAATTTCTTTCGCAATTGTCTTTTAACACAAAATATTACAATTTTTAAACACATAAATCGTTCGTATATTTCTAGATTTTCGAATCATTGTGGAGACAAAATCCAGATTTTCCGAAAAAAATAACAGCAATAAAGGGAGAACTTGATTCAGATAATTTAGGATTGCAAAAAGATGATAAAGATATTTTGATAAAGGAAACTGATGTAATAATTCATAATGCTGCAAATGTGAAATTTAATGAACGTGTTCATGTATTATTAAGAATAAATGTCTTAGGAACGAAAAACCTTCTTGACTTAGCATGTAAATGCAAAAATCTTGAATCGTTTATGTATGTATCGACTGCATTTTCACACTGCTACAAACTTGAAATTGAAGAACGACTGTTTCGGCCTCCTATAGATTTAAAAATGGTATATGACATTATCGAGGCTGACAAAAATACTGCAAATGGTTTGAGTCCCGAAGCTATCAAAAATTTGCTAGGAAAATATCCTAATTGTTACACTTTTTCAAAAAGCATTGCAGAAGATGTAATTAGACAGTATTCGGAAAATAGTACCTTTGCTTGTGGCATATTTAGACCGAGTATAGGTAAGTCGAAAACTTAATTTAACGATTTCTTTAACATAAGAGAACTATTACCCTAAATTAATCAAATTTATGTTATTTACAGTTATTGCCACTGCAAAAGAGCCATTACTTGGTTGGGTAGATAATATAAACGGACCGGTTTCTTTATATCTTAGCGTAGCTTTAGGTTTGGTGCATACCCTTTATTATATTGAGCATCCGTCTGAAAATGTCCCGTGCGACATGACAATAAATGCATTATTAGTGGTAACTTCAAATCTTAAAAAGCAATCGTAAGTATAATCTATAGTTTAAATTAAACAACGCTAGGAAAATATTAAAATAATAATCAATTTGAAATAATAAAGGGCAATTGAACGTGAAGCAGTAGTTTATAATTACGGTAGTACCACAATAAATCCAATTTCTCAATTACAAATATATAGAAATGTAAAAAAGGTCATTGAACCAAGGGAACGGCTATCTAAGAGCGTCTGGCTGAACTTCCTAGTTCCATTTAGAAATTACTGGATTTTTTGGTTCTTCCACATATTACTCCACTTCATTCCGGCTTGTCTCGCAGACATAGTACTCCTGCTATTGCGAAAAAAACCCAAGTTAGTACAAATTTTGATTGATAAATTTTAAAAATAAATAGAATTTATATGTATTAATGCAATTCCCGTATCAATTATTGTTTGTTTTATATATTCGCAGAGCTCTGTCTCTATTCATACGGGTATCAAAAATTTTACCCGAAATATGGTATTTTATTAACACCGACTGGAAGGTGCGTATTGACAATACTGACAAAGTAATAACTCAGCTAAACTCTGTAGATAAAGAATTGTTCTTCTGTGATTTACATGAACTTGACTGGGAAGAATACAGTTGGAATATGTGGAAAGGAGTGAAACACTATCTACAAAAAGAGTCACTGAATAATGATGACGGAGCACGGAGATATTATTTATTATGGTCTTTACATTATGGACTATTATCTGTATTGCTTTTCACATTTACTTATTATATGATCAGACTAGTAGTTTAAAAATCCACAAAAAATGCATTATACAAAATGATTGGTATATTTACCTTATTTATTAGTTTTTGCAGAAATTTTTAACAAGCCCTAAAATACCAAAGAAGTTCTAAAATTCTAAAAACGAATATCTTCAAAAATAATTGCGCAATCTTAATGAAATTTTGTACATATCGTCGCTTTCGTGTTAGAAGGCGTTATCTTAGAAGACGGTTCAAGAAGACGTTAACTCGGAAGCCGGTTGAAGAAGGCGTTAACTCGGAAGCTGGTTGAAGAAGGCGTTATCTTGGAAGCGGGTTGAAGAAGGCGTTATCTCGGAAGACGGTTCAAGAAGGCGTTATCTCGGGCGCTGATTTTTGACTCGCCGATTTAAGTTGGCAGCACTCTGATATTTTTTATATTTTCGTTAAAAAGAACATATTATATTCAAATAAAACTTTTTTTCGTAAATTTTATTATGCTTATAATTCTTCGTAAATTATAAAAAGGCACATTTGAAAAAATATCGGCAAAATAAAGCAAATATTTTTGTCGACGATATATTCTTCATTACTAGACAGGCTATAAATTTCAAATTGATTTGTTGAATCGTTTAAAGAAAAAATCGATTTAAAAGAATTAAAAAAAAATTTAACCCTATATCTTTGAATCGAATAAACAGTTTTTCTTGGCCAACGAAATGGCATCAGAAGTTTAAAAGTGCTACCTCTATGCGAAATTTCATAAAGATTTATTGATTAGTACTCCTGTTATAGTGTGACAACGAAAACGCCCTTTTTTTATTCAATAATTTTTTTCTCGTTAATATATTAAGATAACCTCTTGAAATTTTTGTAGAAATTTGGTGTAGAAATATTTAATATTTTCGGTGATAAAAATTATAGAATAAAATGACAGATATAGACTTTCAGAACTCAAATTTATTTTGCTTAAACAACAATGAGACGTATTGAATTATATAAAATTTCACCGCTGCACGGAACCTGTCAATAATTTTTCCTGTCCGAAAATTTTGTTCACCGTTACAAAGTTTCCTCTTTGAGGAAAGCAAAAAGAGAATGTTCGTCCTCATATGAATCTCACGATTTTCACATTTCCGAATTATTTGTCATTAAACAACGTTATGTCAGCATTTTCCCATTTCAGTAACAACGCGCGCGCGCGTCTGACTTTTTAGGCAGAGTTTACCGTTACTCGCATTGTTTTTATTGTCCGCGGCTCATCACTGCACTCTCTGCTGGCATTGTTATTGTTATATATGACCACTCTTGTTATTATTAATATCATCGACGTTACAGTCATCATCGTGTGTTATTATTATTTACCCTAAAGCCAGCGCGCGCCGACAATCAAAATAATGACGGCGAGAGGGAGCATCCAAATCGATATTGATAAATACGAGCGTCCGCATGGACGTTTGTGCCGCGAAGCTCGCGCAATTTCCGGACCGCCGCGAGAAGAATTAAAAAACTTAGTCACGAAGACGAGAGAGTATCGTTATATATACATTCTTGGTATATAGCGAGCGAACTTCTCCCCCTCGCCGTCGTCTTCCTTATAGCACTCTCGCCCTCTCTCGTCCCCTAATTTATTCGGCAGGCAGCCCGAAAGGATACGGTCGAGCGCGCGTTTGAATTTTGATTAATTTAGAGGACGAGGGAAGAGGGGAGTAGAACGCGGACTCGCCCACGCGCCGGCGGTTTAGCCGATGAGGCTGATTAGGAGCGCGAGGGGGAAGAGATGGTGGCTGCGGATGGGAGGAGGAGGGTGGGATCGAATTAATCAGGAATTGTTTTGCAAATGGATATCTTTGTTTGTCGAGGAGGCGGCGATGGCCAGGCTTCGACGTAGTTTCTTTCTTTTTTTTTTGCTTTCCAGCGGGGATCGTATATATGTATATGTGTGGGGAATGATCGGGAAGTTGCTTGGGCTTTCCGCCACGCGAATCTTTCAATTCAGCCGGATGAGATTTCGCCTTGTTTTTTTCGTTCCTCGTCGATTGGGTTTTCCCGCTTCTTTCTCTCTTTTTTTTCGGTAATCAATGGTGAATTTAGATCGAAGGTTTAACGATTGTACGACTCGAGTCGTCCCCTTTATAAATACGTCAGGCATGAGATAATTGCGAAAGACGAATTGGTTTTCGATATCGCGTGTATATATATATTATTAGCGCGTTGAAAAAGTAAACATCGTTTCTTAAAGGTATAATCATTATACGTGTGGCGTGTGTATAGGTGTCAGCTGTAAACGACGTTGCCGACACAAGACTATCTGTTCCACTTTAGATATACGCTACATTAGGTCCGAGAGCTGGTGTTATATGAGCGGCGCGCATAAAAGTGTCGGCTAAACGAGTGCCAGATAAAACCAGATAATTTTCTATTAGCATAATGCACTCGAAACGGACACGTGATAGGGGACCAAGTGAAGTTCTAGGTCAGCCATGACCTTCGTTATTAATTATTAACCTCGGATGTCTTATTTACATTGCGAGAGAGAGAGATAATATATACTCGTGTCTGGCAGGCGGCTCGGATTAACTTTCGATGCCTGATAATTCTCCTATCGGTCATTCATAATTCATAAAACAGCTATTATTGATCTGTAATATACATTTGTTTGATATTACCAAACGTTTGCTTATACGATGATAATAATAGTTTGAGTGCTCTTGAAGCACTGAATGAGAAGACTTTGAGAGTTCATTGAAAGTGTTTGCTAATTGAGTTACTGCGTTTACGTGTCCAGCCAGCGTATATATAGATAATTCGCCACTATCGTATAAATATTCAACTCAAATTTTCGTCACTTTGCTTCCCCTCTTCCCCCTCAACTGCCAGTATAAAATTTCAACGCAACTCGGAGAGGCTCGACCGTTGACATTCCCTCCTCCCACACGGCCAAAGACAGCAGCAGCAGTGGAGCTTCCGCACTTAATAAATCGAGTCCTCCTCCGGTCACCCCGGGTGCACAGGCCGAGTGCGCGCATGTATAGTGCAGTTATCGAGCGCCAGGACGGCCACTCACACGTGCGCACGTGCGCGCTCTATATGTATACATATATATATATATATATATATATATATATATATATATATGCCTATACGTGTATATCTATAGACAGAGAGAGAGTAGGTAGGAAGAGAGGGAGGAGAGGAAGCGGAGGAGAGTGAGAGAGAGAGGGCGGCAGGCGGGAGAGCGCACGCATCGCAATTGCAAAACGGGGAAACTCGCTGAGAGGGGGAGGAGGAGAAGGAGGAGGAGGAGGAGGAGAGGATGAAAGCGAGAGCGCTTTATGCGCGGCATTCATACGTTCCGGTGAACGTAACTACTGGCTGGAAGTATCCGAGTAAAGTAGGTCAGTGTCGCGGAACTTGAAAACTTTGCTTCCGTAATCCGAGAGAGCCAGACAACTATACAACGACTCTCGGCAGTGCTACTCCCTCTCTCTCTCTCACTCCCTCTCTATGCCTCTGGCTGTCTCGCTTCCACTCGCTCTCTTATCTACTTAACCGCGTCTCTGTCTCTGTCTCAGTTCGTTCTCCCCATTCTCTCTCTCACTCTCTCTCTCTCTCTCTCTCGCTATCCTCATATACTCTTATCATTCGCGCGAGTGCGCGGTTTTATCTGTTAATCTATCCGTATTTCTATGTGCTTTCGCTTTCTACCGATGTATTCGTCTCTCCCCCTCCTGCCCGTCGCTCTTTCGCTTTCGTTCCGGCTATCTATTTGACTATCTTCCCGCGCGAGCTCGTGCTGCGCTCGGTATATATTTATCTACTTGGCTGTGTGCGTGCATGTATTTATGCGTGATGCGCGTCTGTCTGCACTTATGATTGTGCATCGGTTAGACGGAGCGTCACAGGTCGCGCTAATGCTCGTGTTTTTGATTTCGCTTTAATTTATAACGCTCGCTCGAGGCGTCGAGTTTATTGCTATTGTTGTCACTTGCTCGAGGTTTATGTATTCATGAATGCTGATTTAAACGGGTTAACGACTTTTACGGTTCTCTCTAAGCGTTCGCGTTCGCTTTCATTCACGTGATTAGAATATAAATACCGGACAATATATACGATTTCTCATATTATGTAAAAAAGATTTTGAAACATAGTTGATGCGCCTGCTAAAAAAAGTGCGAAGTAGTAAATTAATTTGTATATAAACTTCGACTTAATAGGGGTACTAATGGGTATAGTCCGTCACTTTTTATTTATATATACAATAACGATGGGTTAAATGGTAACAATTGGCTATTGTGTAATACATATTCCATTAGAAAATTACATTATTAACTTACATACATTTTAAATGTATTCTAGTTGACAAGTAAGTTAAATAGAACAACGTAAAGTGATAGTAGGGGAGAGCGGGGTAAGTCGCGATTTCTTATTCGAATTAATACTGTAATATTGTTTACTATATCTAATGTATGTATTCAAAAGTTGTTATTATGGAGAATGCATATAGTGACTTATACGGAACGTCTATAACGCTTTGTTTAATTGTTATAAATGTTTATTTTACTTCGTAAAGTGTGTGTCAACTTGCCCCAACTGTGGGAAAAGTAGACACAAGGTAGTTTTTAAATGAAAATACCGAAACAACTCTACAAACCATATAGCAGTACTTTACAAACCTAATGTACATTATATTACGTGTTTAACACTTTAGCACATGTTTCTGAACTATTTATTTTTTTATCTAAAACTTCTCAAGACTTACTGACAGGACAATCTGTAATAATGATGGATGTGTCAACAATGCCCCGACGAAACCAAAAAGATATAATTTCATTTGTATTAAAAATGATTAAATTATGTAAAACAATTCATGCACGTTTGAAGGGTCTTCATGGCCCTCTATAATATAGACTATTAATTATTTGTTACTATTTTACCTTGATAGAATAAATAAACTTTAAACAAAATTTAGAAAGTTTACTCCTACTACATGAAAATCAAAAACCTCACATAACTTCTGACTGCCAATAACTTAATCTCTCAGACGCGGCGCAATACCGTCTTTACAATAAGTTATCGATGGTGTGTCAACTTACCCACCTGTGCAACGTGCCCCGCGCTCCCCTAATGGGCTTATCGAATCTTAGAATATTCCAAATTTCCTGCATAACAACAAAATCCGTAATCTACAATATTAAATACTAAATATGTAATTGAATGAATCAATTCGAACTGAATTCATTCTAACATCAATAATTTAATTCCAAAAAATAAAATCCCAAGAAATCGCGCGATTTTCGCTAGTCGCACTCGGCAAACCCTCGAAAGGGAAAATTACAGAGCCATTAAGACGTACTCGTCTCACGTGCTCGCAAAAAATTAACAGACGTCATTCCGCCGTCGCGCATCATTACACGCGGGCTCTCGCGACTCCGTGCGAAAGTCGGTAAACTATAGGGAATTCAGGGCTACGAGGGAAGCTCTCCGTGCTGTACATAGTCGAGGGTGATGACGACGACGACGTCGACGCGAGCAGACGAGCCGTTTTAAGTGAGTCGTATAAAGTCGCGAGTCCCGCGTGACGCGCTCGTAACTCGCGTCGGACTCCCATCGAGCCGAGAGAGAAAGAGAGAGGGAGGAGAGGAGAGTAGAGAGATAAGCTGCCGTCGCGTCGCGATATTTAATTTCAGCGGATACTCATTCTTCGATGAAAAGCCTCCCGCCGCGTGTGCGCTGGCGTCGGCCGGGTACATAAAGACGAAGAGAGAGAGAGAGAGAGAGAGAGAGAGAGAGAGAGAGAGAGAGAGAGAGAGAGAGAGAGAGGAGGCGAGAGATACTTCCTTCTCCGACGTTATACGAGCGCTCAATTTACTTACAAGCGAGCGCGACATCACACTCTTTGCTGCGCAGCGCTATTTTCCGCTCGGCGCGCTCCGAGAGACATTGTTTTATCCTGTTTTTCGTTAATCGTAAAAAATTGAAGGATAATGAAGCTGGATAGTGAAAAGAGATGAGAGTAGAGGAGGATGATTCTTTTTTGCAATCCCGCGTGAAGAATTTAATTACGACTAGGTTACGAGCGCGCTAATTATTCGCTCTCCCCCCCCCCCCCCCAACTCTCTCTCGCTCTCTTGCATAGTTTATTGGCAATTAATGCAAAATTTATCAAAGCATCGTTTTTGTTCGGGCTCGATTAAAGCTCGTTAATTTTCACGGGGTCAAACGATTTTTGAAAACAATTTTTATTTCATTCAGTGAAACTTGGTTTTTTACATATCTATATGTGCAAATCCCACGAAATCTGGGACAAAAGCCCAAAAGTACTTTTGAAAATTTTTTTTCGAGCACACTTACCAAACCAGGTTTTTCTGGTTGT
>JAPYZP010004166.1:0-10564 GCA_030522985.1 Torymus sinensis
ACTTTCATTATCACCGCGAACAACTGTTACCCAGTTACCTCCAACAACTCTACTCCCACAGCGATGTTTTATTTATCACCGAGGAAATCCCGAGTCGCGCGCGCGCGCAGCCAGCGGAAAATCAAGATCCTCCTCCGCCGCGAGCCATTGTTTACATAATTAGAAAGCAGTTTACATCGGCGCTCGAAATTTCCCAACCGCGCGTATATAGGTACACTCTCGATCGATTCGCGATTAGCCGCCGGTCGAGCGTATTATACGCGCAATGTTTATGGAAAACGGAAAATGCGAGAGAGAGAGAGTTGAGATTGTATGGCTGACGTGAGCGTAAATGGACGGCGGAGGAAATATAATGTAATGATTTTATAAAGTTGCTCATGGGAATGAAGAAATTCGCGGTTTTGAATCATGTGGCGGAAGTGAATTAATAATAGTGTCCAATCGGAATGCGACGTTTTTCTCACACAAACGCAGTTTCGTTGTTGTTTTTGCGTTATAGACCCGCGAGGAAACGAGATTTTCGGTGATATATTAAATGGATGATTTCATACACCTTGTCCCTGAACCAGTTCGCCTGCTCTATCATTACCGCGCGCGCAGCAACGTATATATAGCGCCATCTTAATGGATACTTTACGGATCTTTTTTCTTTTTTTTTTGTATAAACTATGGGAAAATTAAGCCATTCAGCTCGCGCGCTAATCTCTATAAAATTCGACCTCTAGGTATAATGACTGCAGCGCACAAAAACACCGTCCGCCCGTAAACATTGTTCTTAATCCGCGCCGTTACACAATGTCTATATACGGTAATTATACCGAATCCGCTGCAGAATTTTAACAGCCGCGCGCGCGTGTAGTGCTATTTATATTTAATTTAAAAGTAAAAATGATTAATCACTTCCGCGTTTTCACGTAACTTGCGGCGCGGTTGTGCCTTAATATCGTATTAATTGTTTAAAGAATTCCTAACGAAGGCGTCAGAAAACTTTCTCGTGATAAGGCATTTTCGAAACTCCGTATATAACATATATCATAATTAAATACAGAACTAGAGCACGATTACCCGCAAACCCTTCTGATGCCCCTAAAACGGAAATGTGTGTCACGCTCGCGCTATTATACCGCGATAATGCAGCCCACTTTATAATACACGGGTATGTATATATACTTCTGGCACCTCGCGCGCGCACTCGTTTGCGCAACCGCGCGTATCCCGTAAAGTATAATATAATCTCACCTTCCGCGCGCGCCTCGGCGTGCGATGCTAATTGCCGGTCGAAGAGGACGCGCTTTGAGGGTATTATTATCAAGCGCGGCGAGCTCTCTTTTATCATGCAGATGCGGTGCGAGCGCGTGAGGTGTTGAAGGCGTGAGAATTTTCGGGGCCTGAGGTGTGTATATGAGTGAAAGGTGATATTTATTTTATATATATATGTAGCGGTTTCAGAATTCATACAATATAGGAATATTTTCGAGTTATTTACGAGCGATTAACTGCCGCATCAATCCAAACTTATTAGCTCATTCAAATTCCTATATATACGTATATATTGAAAAACATATACGAGAAGAGTTCAGAAATGAAAGAAACCCAGATACCTAATGGCGCTTTGTGAGCACGATTGCGGCACAAACATCCACGGCGCGCACAAAAATCTGTAGTATATAGGCATAACTGTAAACGCGCCGTAAAACGCGTCTAATGAGCATGGGAATCCGCGCCTTTTGAATTGTTCGTTCTCGAGAGGAAGAGAACTACTACGCAGCATCTCCGTCTGGCATCGTAAAAATTTTCAGCTTGTACAGTTAAAAATGGTAATGCGCGCGGACAAACTGGTTTTCGGGATATATTCGTACATACGTGAGCTATCTCCTTGTTTATGTTAGATTATACTTACTAATTATAGTTAATTTTGTAAGCTTCTATTCGTGTACCGCTTACTAGGAAGAAGTAAGTGGGCTTTATGCATAATTATAATAAGTGAATGTTTTACAATGTTGCTAGTTATTTCTTGATGGTAAATACCGATGATGCTGTTTGTTTTAGACTCGGTAATTGGAATGTCCAAGGTATATCGGAGAGAGAATTGTTACGATAATATAAACATCTTCATCAATCATGGGAAGCAATAGAATCATTCTTGAATTCGGAATAGAAATATTCTTTATTTACATAGCGATTCGTAAAACCGGTAAGCGTGCTAGATAAATTTTCTTTTAAATAGCCCAAGATAAACTACTATTTCCATACTTTTCCATAACTTTTAAAGTACAGTTCTGAACAATCTTGTTTATAAAAATACACCAATATAGCCGCGTAAAAATTTTAACTATTTCCAATGTATTGCTAGGACCAGGGACGAAATATGGCTCATAGGTGAGCCTTTCTATTGATCATGTATGGGAGAAATATGGTCACTGTGCTCTCGGTCATATTTCACCAATACATTGCTTAATGTATTGGATATAAGCGAAGCATTGGTTCCACTTACCACCCCAATGTCCCATACTTATATACCCACATGGTTCCTATTTACCTACGTGTTGCGCCACCAGGGGCGTGCGACACCTAGGGGCGGCTTTGGAACTACATTATGTATACGGAAGACCCCAAAAGTACCACTTGTCCAATACAACGGCCACACCATAAGCAATGTATTGGTGAAATATGACCGAGAGCACAGTAGCGATATTTCTCCCATACATGGTCAATACAATGGCTCACCTATGAGCCATATTTCGTCCATGGTCCTAGCAATACATTGGAATAGTTAAAATTTTTACGCGGGTAGGCACTAAATTCGCGAGGTCTAGCCTAAAAAACGCCCTCGATCAACCCGATTTACTCGTTCTCGATGCTAATCTCGTCCCCTGTCACATTCAAATTTCCTCGAAACCGAAACCTCGGGTACTGACACCCCACGACTGTTTCTCAAAAACCACTAGCGATAAACATGACGGGGCGTTCCACGCTCCGAAATAAATCGCTCACTCGCAAAAACTCTCTACACACACACATCAGCGAGCTGCGGCGATAACAATAAACATGACAATTAGGCCCACGACGAACCGCGCGAGCAATAACGAGGATCCGGTTTTTCTGCAGAAAGAAATGAAAGCGCGGACAAAGGAGGGGCAGCAGCAGCAGCAGCAGCAGCAGCAGCTTTGACGAGCGTTTAAATCGCCGCGCGCTGCACTAGTGGCCTATTACGCGCGGGGAGAGGATTCCTCTCTATCCGTCTCTCTCTCGGTGATTTAAATGCGCGCGTGCGCGATTTCGGAGCCGAGCGAATCACGACGATTATTGGCAAAAGGAGAACGGCGGTGGGGGATTTTTATCGTATGGATTTGGGTTGCGTGTATAAGCGCAAGGATAGAACAATGCGCGCGCGCAGCGATGAGGCTATTAAAAAACAATATATAATGCAGAGCTGCAGCAGCAGTTAAGGATGACTACATTAAGAGAGGCGGTAATGGATCGAGACTACTACTTACTTTTTATTTGAAATTTAAAGAGTCGCATGCGCGATTATGAATCATGCTGCCGAAGGTGAGAGTGTTCTGTATACAGCAGTAGCAGTATTGAAAAGAGAACCTTTAATCCCTGTATAAGGTCAGGCTAATAAGCGTATGTACATAAATATTTCATTGGGTTGGCCCGTGAATTTGCGTTTTAAAGTGGACAATGATCTAGGATATGATTGTCGTTGTTTGGCGGCGGCTAATTTTTGAATTAATATGTCATATTTGTATAATTTGCTGTGTAGTCATCGAGTTTAAAATCAGCTGGATTTTGAAGGTGTTTCAGCTGGAATCGCGCTCGATTTCAATCCTACATCCGCGAAGAATAGAACGTATTTAACGTGAGAAAGTGTAAATTTACGGGGGGCCCGATTCATAAAACTCGTTTAAGAAACACACAAAGGAGCTAAATTCACCTAAAACATAATCCACGTATATAACGTCAACTACCAGCATAACAAAGAAAATGCAAAATGTTACACAGAAAGTCGCAAACAAACCACAAACTATAAACCGAAAAAGAAAGCAACGGTAGTGCTCTAATAAAAATTTAAACGATCCGCTACGTATACTCCGTTATACCACACCCCAACCTAATTCCTAACACCACCAATAATAACCCGCTCTGCCCACAGCGAAATTTTCACTTGTACCCAACCCAACTCTCTCTCTCTCTCTCTCTCCAGATCTCGCCCGCAGATATACACACTCCGCCAATCCCATATCAAGATCCGATCCCACTTCTCTCTCTCTCCGTCTCCGAAAAAAAATCATGCGCGCGTGTGTGTGTGCGAGACTACTTATACACACTACCAGCGCTCGAGTCCTTTCAGGGCGAGAGCACAGGAGCTCGTGGGTGGCCGAGTAGGCGCGCGCGCTCGCTCGCTCGGCGCAGCTGGAGAGCGACTACACCACGTGACCTCCCCAAGGACGCGGCCATTTTCAATGAAAATATATATCTCTCTTTTGTTTGTGTGTGTGTATGTATGTATATGTAAAGACGAAAAAGATGAATGAAAGATGTGCGCGAGCGTGGGTCGATGGGTTAGTATGCGTGTTTTCGTGAAAAACATCGAGGAATCAAGGTGCGGATTTCGGTGGATTGGTCAACTGTGGATGGGTGTATGTGCGAGAGAACGTGGGCGGGTTCGGGAATTAGGTATGTGACATTGGGGGGGAAAAGCGCGAGGTCGTCGATATATGCAGCAGCTGGTCAAGGATTTTTTCGTTATTTTTTATGTTTAATAAAACTCACTCTTTTTGTTTGTCTCGTTATACACCCATCTCGTTAGAAATTCGGAAAAAGCTACAATAAGACAGAGCATAACCGCATAATCGAAATTACGCAACTTTCCCAACCAACCAATTCCCTCGAGTACCAATCCCAAAAGGAAAAAAACTCGATACGCTCCTCCTCCGCTTCTTCTTCCTATACACTTATCTCCATCCACCATGAACCACAATTTCACCGACTGCAACAACCGCGAGAGATCCCAGCCCGATATACACACATTTTCTTCGCGCGCGCGCACACTCCATCGAAAATCCCCATAAGAAAAGACTGCAGCGATACCGATTTCCCGCCGGCGGCGGCGACTTTCTCCCGCGAATCAAGCGTCCATCGCGGAAAACAACAACAACGCATTTTTTCTTTTGTCGATGCGCGCGAGGATAAAGCCGCAGGATTCTTCCTGCGCGCGCGCGTGCGTGTGTTATAGTATTACCGGTTTACTTGTTTGTTTCGTTACACGTGCGCGGCGCGCGCGTGTACACATTGTTGCGCGAGCGTTTTTAATTGGGCCGAAATTACACCTACATAACAGCTACTATGGGTAATTAATAACGCGTGAGTTGTGCACTTGCGCTTTCTTTATGGCTTAATTTATGCGTCGCGGTAATACGCACGGTGTGTGTGTGAGGAAAGTTGAACGGTTTGTTATATGCGTGATTTTTTTTTTAAGAGGCGATACTTGTCGCTTCTTAACGCGCTGATTTAATATAATGTCATCATTCATAAATATGTATATTGCCGCTGGATGAAACGCCAAATTTGTTCATGGCGTGTACGGGTTTATCTTTCATCTCGATGTTTCGTATATAATACGCGCGTTAATATAAAGCAGCGCTAAAATAAAAATGAAAAGCTCAAGTTTCCCCGCAGACACACGCCGTAATATACTCGACGATCGGATCGCGCATATAGCGAAAACTATACACAAAAGACAGTATAAAACCGTTCCCACATTTTCACTCCTCGACATTGCGCAACGATCGGAGTGAAATTTTTCACCGTATATATACCTACTTACATCAGCGCGGTGATGCCGCTATTAAATAACAAAACCGCCCTTTTTATTATTGCCCAAGCGATTCTAACGCTTCGTATAAGTACACCCATTGTCTTTATTCGAAAAAGAATTATTCTCACGGCGACCGAAATTTTCGCCGAAATTCCCATATCGTTGCGAAGTATGTACACGTGTATATATAAATGTCAGGCGCGCGAGCGTTTACGTTCGCGACGCTTTCTAAAGCCAAAGCGGCGATAATTCAAATTTCCCGCGCGCGCGCTTGCTCGAAGCGGGAATGATCGAGAGCGGAGAAATTCCCGCTGCGGATCTGATGCTTGGCGCGGAAGATGGATCGATGTGTGTGTAATGTGCGTCCGATTCGAGCTGCTATACATTAGATTATGAATAAGACAAAGCTGTGGATTATAAGGATTTTAAAGGCCCATATATTATACACGTTCTAAAGCCATTTCGCTGTTTTTATAGATTGTTGTTGACTCTTTCAGTCACAGGAGCCAATAAATCGGCACCTCGTTTTTTGTTTGTTTCTTATATTCTCTATGCAAAATCCTGTAATATTGTTTGCATTATCAGGTAGAAAAAGACTTGATTCATTGTTTATAATTGTTATAAAGAAATATTTGCCGTGAATTTATCGCGCGACTGAAAGGGTTGAAACTACGTTGATCGAGTGTCTATATAGCTAACAAATTCAGCCCATGTACGGATACCAAAAGCCACTGGCTGAATCAACTTGAATTTTCATTCGAATTCAACTGCTCGCACGTCGCCATATACGAGGTGCGAACTGTCTGCGTATCCGTATGTATACCTATATATACACTTTTTATACCGGTTTCAATGTAAATTTCTCGCTTGCGCGCTCTCCACGTGCTGCTCTCTCACTCTCTCGCGCCTATACTTGCAATAACATTGCTGCATATCTCATTTTTACGACTGCGCACGTCTGCGCACGACGCACCGACGTCATAGAGACGCGACTGAAAAACTTCTCTACCCATTCATATATTTGAAAACGATAAAAAAAAAAAAACACAAAAAATATATATGTTTTAAGAAAAAGAGAAAAACACTCGAACCTCAACCAGCGTCCACACACAAAAACTGACGTAGAAACCTAAAAATAGAATCAAGCAGTCCTGTCACACCATATACATATGTAACATCACAACCCAATGCTCGCAATATAACGCGCGAGCTCGCTGGCGAACTCGAAAAATCCTCCCACTCGCAGCAGCAGCCCACACCTCGACAAACCATCTCTCTCTCTCTCTCGCTCAGTATTTTATTTCCTATTTTCATGTTTTTGATGGAAATCGTTGTGTTATTTTATATAATGTATTCTACTAATAATGTATTTTAATTTTGCCGAAAAGCAAATAAATTCTCTCTCTCTCTCTCTCTCTCTCTCTCTCTCTCTCTCTTGGCATTCCTCTCTTCTTCGATCGTACATTCACAAAAACGAGCCTCACTGCCGCGAGAGCAACAGGAAAATCCTCTCATTTTCTCTCTCTCTCTCTGTCTCTCTCGTTTACCTACACACACGCACACACAACAGACGTGTATAATACGTACATACTTACACTCAGGCGCGCTCGTTTGCCTTCTTTCGCGTTCTTACGTAATTTCACTTGCTGCGCAACGGGCGCGCGAGCGCGAGCGTGTATGTATCTACCTACCTCTCGCACCGCGCGTATATGTATGTATGTACGTACGTTCGTATGTACGTACACCGGGCACGTATAGCGCGCGAGAGAGCCAAGTCGTGTGCGGAATCGAGCGTGTAGGCGGAGAGAGAGAGAGAGAGACGAGTTTTGGCGAGGTGGAAAAGAGAGTCATGACGTGGTTGCGCGATTTCGGAGCCTCTATATTGGAGAAGATTCTGGAGCGGTGTAGGTATATATACGTTCGTAACACTGAGAGAGCCCCGTTGCCACGTGAATAACGTCCAAGTGTGCTTATAGCGATATGTATAGATGTAGTGCGTATATAGTTCTTGGAAAGCTTATATAGAAATGCCGCATTTATACTCTGAAAAAGCATTCAAAAGATTCTCTTGGCTTTGAAAATATATGCGCGTCTATAAATAAAATTATAAAAAGCCTACCGACGTTACAAAAAAGGACTACTCCACACACAGACGTCCTAAACACATTACCAAACACACGTCGCGTTCCGCGCATTCTAGACCACCGACCATCACAACAACATCTCCTGCTCTCTTTCGCTCTTTTATATATACCTTCTTCTTCTCCGCGGAAGCGCTTCTCCTAATTCTCTCTCCCCCTCGCTCCTGCTCTCTTATATACCGCGCCGATCGGCGACCCTCTTGCAAAACGCGCGCTCCCGCAGTCTCCGTCCTTCTCTCGCGCATTCCTGCGCGCACACAGCGCGCGGCGACGGCGGCAGCTTAGGAGCCGCTGCTGCTGCTGCTGCTCACCTTTCCCTTCTTCTCTCTTATATATACATATATATGGCATAGGCACAGCGCGAGCGCGCGATTTTCCGCTTAATCGGCGCGAGGAAATTCGAGGAAGATCGCTCGCTCGCTTGCGCGGGTAAGCTGCAGGTGCGTCTCTGCGATCGGTATACCTATATACACATACTATATTGTGTTGTATTCGTATACACGCTGTGTACGTGACGTAAGTTTTATGTATAGGTATGCGTGTGGATGGGCGCGCGTGCGAATTATGTAATTTTGTGTGGCAGGAGCGCGCGGTTCGGTATCAAAACATCGCACTCACCTGTGTTGTTCTCCGGCTCTTATCTCCTCTCCCCTGCTCTTCTCATCTGCCGCACTATATATATATGTCAGGAGAAAAAAGGGAACACAACACACTTGTATTCACAACCCCGCGAGCGCTCCAACGACAGGTGTGTGGGTGTGCATGCGCAGTGCCCTCTCGTCGACCAAAACAACACCGACTGTATGTGTATCCTACCTCCTCTGATATATCCTCCGGCGTCAGCGGCGGCAACAACAACACATTCACTCGCGCGCGCGGCCGCGGTTACTCTGAGCCACGGCGCGACCGCTGCAGCAGCACACGGCGCGGAATCGCGCGCTCGCGGTGGGGAAGGAGTGAGAGAGGAGGTATATAGGTAGGTGTCTTGAATGGAGCGAGAAGAAGGAGGCGCCGAGGACGCGCGCGCGCGGATTCCTCGGGGATTGCGTGGCGGCACACGGAGTGTGGGACGAAAGAGAGAGAGAGAGAGGATCGGCACGTGTCGCTGTGGGTGAAGGAGAGAAAGAGAAGGAGGTGGGGAAGGATTAGGTGGGCGCGCGAGAGTACGGGGAAGGGTTTTTCGTGGGGACAAGAGATGTACGCTACTGTGAAGTATGGTTTGGATAGTTTTGTAGATATCGAGGTATAGGTGTTGGTCAGCGAGCAATGTGCATGCACGTGAAACGGCGTTTCTCGCTCTCTCGAATTTCAGGGAGTCGATAATAACATAGCAATGAAACAAAGTGTTGTTATGTAATCTTGTACGAAAATATATCAAATGTACGAAATTATCAGTTTCTTGGAATTATCCCGATTTTTGTTAGTAATGGGTGCACCCACATTTGTATCTTTAATTTTTCGTTTTATTATTCGTATTGAAATTTAAAAATATACACTTACCTTATTTACTTCCACCGTTTTCCAAAATGATTAAAAAGCAGTTTAAAATACGATCGCTCTTGTGCATTAAGTAGAAAGTGCCGGCTGCGGTACGGCAAATTTGCTCGCGCGCCGCCACTTTTCCCGTCATTTTCACCACTTTATATATGTTTACAATGTCATTATATGCGCACTTTAGTGTATACCGCATCTCAACCACTTATCTAAACCAACAAAATAAATTTAAAGAAAAAATAACAAAAAATTTCTTCACTTTCGTATATATACCTACAATATATAATTCCGAGCAATAAAGTTTAAAATAGAAATTCCATCATAATTCACCGGCACACCGAAACGATCCTACGCGAGAGCTGAGTCACAAAGTGCATTCAGAGCACGCTCGCAAATGTATAACGTACATATACATACCCGAGCGCAGACCGCGAATAAAAAAAGCGCCGTGTGTCCCTGATTTGCTCTTGTGTCGCTCGCGCGCGTGTTGTCACCGCCGCCCATTACAATCCAATTTACAAACAATAAATTATCAAAAACTCCGAGCGCATAATTAATGCTTTCTAATGAATTCCCCCCTTCGTGAAGCTGCGCGCCTAAAATCGTCCGTTTAAATTTTCGACGCGGAGACCGAAAAAAGGTGTGACAACACCTTCTTTCTGCTCGTATATTGTCATTGGACCGATCGTTAACCCATTCAATAACTCTCTCTTTATTGAGCGACGTTGGCTCAGTGGTTAGCATGCTAGTCACGGAAACAACATCGGTCCAGGGGTCGTGAGTTCGATTCCCGGTGAAAATCACTCGAATTTTTTTCGAGCTGTTTTTCAGCGGGAAAAGTACCAAGACACCGGCTGGTTTAAGGCGCGGGGTTTTTTTCCCTTGCCTTTCTGGCGTAAAACTTGGCCGAATGCGAAGCAGTGGTAGGGAAATAGGGAAGGTCGATAAGGTAGGTCGATCGGGGTGCACTAGGCAGAGACCGCCGGCCTTACCGACGGGGGAGAGTTGGTCCTGAAATATGGACCTTCTCCGGAGAGGCTTATTATTACCCTGGAAGACGGATCCGATGCCACTCCGAGGGCAGAGCTGCAAGACTGAAATATGT
>JAPYZP010004167.1:0-10563 GCA_030522985.1 Torymus sinensis
TATATATATATATATCTTATGTAGGAATATCGAATTAATATAACACGATGTAACTTGTTTTGTAGAAAAAATAAGACGTTATTATTCAGTCATTTGTCACTGGAACGAGGACTTGAATGGTATAAAAAAATTTTAACGCTTAGCTTACCAGAACCGAGAGAATTGAATATTAATGCTAAAAATTGTGTCGGTACTGTTTTATCGTTAAATGGACACCGTAAATACTTTTGCATGTATCACGCAAAACATCCGGAATCAAAAAAAGGGAAAGGTTCTAAGGTATATACATATTGATAGCATTATATTTCAATATTAATATGCATTCAACATTTTATGAAAATTTGGACTATATTATGTATGCATTGTTAAATTGTTCACAGCGTATGGAAAAAATGACTAAACGATTAGCTAGACCTGAAGATGCTGAAGCTGGAGCATTTATTGGTATGGACAGTTCAAGTGACTCAGAAGCTTCACAAGACGAAGTAAGTTTGTTATGAAAAATTTGGAAAAACATTTCGCGTGGATCTTGACTCTTTTTTTACTATGAGTACATGCTATAAATTATGTATTTTGAAAATAAATATATAACTGAATATTTTGCAGCCTCAAGATGAAATTTTATATCAAGATAAATTATTGGATGGTTTACCAATGTGGTTGGATAGACTATTTGAGGGTACGACGCAACGTTATTACATAAATTACTGGCCAGATTTTACTGCTAAATAAAGTTGGATCAATACTGAATAAAAGTGCGCGCCTTCAACAATATAGGAAAAATTGAGAGCATGTGAGAATGATAGAATAAGCGATTGAAAATGATATAATGTTGATGCTAGTCATAAAATACCTCTAAGATTTTTTGCTTTATTTACCATTGTTACTATTATTTGTTTACTACATTATTATAATATTTATTAAACTGTATTATGTTGTTTATTACTGCCGCCATCATCGTAGTCACCGTAAATATTAATAATGCCATATATTGTATAATATAAGTCTTATATAAAGAATCGAATGCTACGTAAATCATGTTTAACGATGTTAAAGCGTGCAGCAACTATTTCCTATCTTAAATGTAATAACGATAGCGTTTTAATCTGTTGCCTGAGGCTACAGTGAACGTAAATAAGAAGAACAAAGAATCTTAAAACTTAGATCAAGTTTTCACGAATACGCAATTTTATAATTACACGATTTTATAAAATTCAATTAGAATGAGAATTCAGATTTATTGTAGATAAATAAATTTTAGATGCACCTTTTAAAGTTGGTCAAGTTCATTTTATAAAGAACTCATTATGAGTCAATGGCTTATGTTGCAATAGGTTTATAACAATGAGTTCTTAGTTAATTTATTTCTTTGATTATTTTATGTCTATATCAATAAAAAAACAATCAGTGTCAATCCACAACATTGTTATATAGAGTACACATGCATTAGTTATAATTACGTTACAGTAAGTATTTAAAAAAGGATTGATACTTCATACTTTAGCCATTCTTAATGAAATAAATTATTTCAAAGAGGATGACCTAATAAAAGACGACGTATAAGTATTTACAAATTAAATTTTTTCATACAATTAAAAATCAAATGCTTTTATTAAAATGAAAATTTTTTAATACTAAATTTTACTTTGATTTCTAGTCGCAAAAATATTAGTTTTATTTAATACAGAATGACGAATAATTTACGTAATGTTTTATAAATTTAATTTCAGAAATATTAATAAAAACTATATTTCATCTAGTTTAACGAATATTTCTTACCAAAAATAATTTTACTACTACTTTTTGAATAAGTATGACTATCTATATAATTAGTTTGTTTAGGGCTTAGACATTTTGGATGCTAATTTTATTCATTAACTTCTTTATAATGCAATACAGACTGCACAATTGTATATTGCATACATTTGCAGTGCAAGCCATTGTCATTAGTTATTAAGATTTATAGTGCATCTTGTATGTCTCTTTATTTTTATTTTTATGTATTTATGAAAATAGAAGATGACTGGTTCATTTATCCTATATATTGCATTCGTCTGAAAGAATTATGTTATAAATGTGTGAATATTTGATATGTAACCGTTGTTTCAAAACTTCTGGTTAGAAAATGGTTTTTCAAAGTAAGTAAAACGTATTTAAAATAAGTTCAAAATTAACAAAATTTCGAAGTATAATAAGGTATAAACTAATATGAAATTCTATCAATACAAAATGAAAGTTCAGTAAATATTAATTTTTTACATAATAATAATAATAATTTTGTTTAGATTAAAAAACGGAATGATTTTTTTTTTGTTTTAAAGAAATTGAAGTAATAGATCATTTTTGAATTATTTTAATTTAGATTTTTACAAATTTTCTAGCCAGAGAAAATCGGAGATATTTTAAAACAAATAACAATTCACTATACAGTGATGTTTTGTATCGATGTTATGAAAAATGTTGTTTGAATACAGGTAGAGCATTTATATAATGTCTGGTTTATAACTTTTGAAAGATTTGCTCAGTAAACGTTGTATATAATTTTGTCTGCAAAATAATAATATGCGATTCTAATTAAATCACTATTTTACTTATTTAAACCCTAACCCACTTGTATCTATTATTTTTTTTATATTTCGCCCACCACATTGACTCTCCTTTTTTAAATTATGAAAATTTGTAATTAAATTCTAGAATTTCTTCTCGAAACTGTATTATAGCAAACAAACAAATATAGATAAATCTGTGAACATTCAACATTTTTTAAAGTATTACAAGTAATTCAAAATTCCGGAAAGCGGAAAAATGTGAATCACTATAATGCAAAAGGTTGGGAAGCTCCTTTATAACAACATAATATATTTCTGCTACAGGTGTTGTCTATAATAAGCATTAGTTAGAAACCGTTTAAAACCTGAAATGCGTTCCAATTCGGAATAGAGTATTTTAACACAATAAATAAATTATTGTTGTCATGTTTTGATCGATTTTAACGATTCTTAGCTTAAATTAAAAGTCTTTTCTTCTACTGTAATTTTTTTCGTGTAGACAATTTGTTGGTACATGTGCGAGCTTATAATTTGATTTTAATCATTGATTGTTTTTCATCCATTTTTTCCATGTTAAATTTTCACACGGAAAATTGATGTTCGTTTTAAACTATGTCACAAGACTGATATTCGGTGTTCAGAATTTTTCTTCCTCTATTGTACCTAGAGATCAAGAAAAAATTTATTGCAGAGGTATTCCTCCAATTTTCTTCGTCGTTTTTACAATCGAGTTAGAGAAAACCTTTTGTAGAATTACAAATAGATATTTTTATACTTGGTGAATTTTCTTACGTTTTCATCTATATTTACATATTTTCGTACGCATTTTCATAGAGCTTTCTTTCTGCATAAAAAATATTATAAGATACACCCACAAAATAAAAAAGTGATTTGCTCAATTGAATAGACTATCATACACCCATTTCAATGTATATTATCATCACGCGGTGGTCCTAAGGCTCTTCTATACTTGCCTTCGGAGCGCTCCCGCGCTCTTTGATTTCCATGTATTTTGGCCCGTTGAAGCCGAAAATTATCTCAGTTTTGGCACTGCACGTCAGTATTTAAAGATATCGCTTATTCTAAAAATTTTAAGATATGTAGTTGATAGCAAGTTAAAGAAATTTTTTTTAATAATGTCATCACTGGTATTACAGAGTAGTAGTTATTTGCGGCTTCTTCGAGAAACAATAAATTAAAAATTTGAATTATATATATACACGTTTTTTTCCTTCTTTGAGGTATAATGCGTGAAAATTTTGATTTGCTATTTCTGCAGGAAGAAAAAAACTTCTCCTAACTGAATTAACATAATGCTTTCTCAAAAAGTATCTCCAATATTTGTATCTCTTTTTTCATCCAAGATTTAAATTAAATTACAGAGTACAGTTGAAAAATTATTCCAATTCTCATTTTCTATTAACAAACTATCCGACGTCCTCTCAGAACAGTCAGAACGTTACCGAAATGCGGATACTCGGATACGGAGTTTTGGAACATCGTGTTAAGGTAGTTCATCACACAATATATATACTTAGCTATTCGTAATGAATTTTGTTTTGTTTTGTCTTTTATATTTGATACAACCAGATCGAGTTTATTCGAATGATGGGCATCTTAAGAAGTAGAAAACATTTTTTTTTCATGCAAAATCACGTAGTATTGGCGCCAATATCAACAATTAATTATTTTGAAATTTCACGAGCACGTCGCTTTTTTGCAAATTTTTATTTTACATGCGATCGTATCGATCAAAGTCTCATTTTGTTCCTTATGAAATTTGAGGCTAGGTTCGCAGTAACGATATTGTTGTATATATAACCGATCTGAACAGCGCTAGATCTCATAGTTTATCGCAATTCACGTGAATTTCGTGTAATAAGATATCAATAAGGCGTTACACGAGAAAAAAAAAAATACAAAATGTTTAGCTAATATTCGACGACGCTATTTAAAAAAAAAAAAAATTAATGCCGGTATTCAAATGAGTATAAATAATCTATGTAAAGAAAACCATATTTTATTAATTACAAGAAATATTCAATCGGTTGTATATCGTGTATTCCAGCTGAATGATGAAAACCAGCTGCATATGAGTGGAAGACGCATGGAAAAGTACACGGGTAAGCGCTAGCTCGAATAATACAGCAAAGTTAAGAGTATACCTAATCCAAACATCGGATTAATAATTCAGGCATAGAGCTGGCAGTTTAAGAAAGAATTACAGTTTATTCGTTGGCGTAAAGTAAAGAGCAGTTGCTGTTACGATTTTCCGTTGCCATGGGCGAATATCGATCGGCGTGCGAGCACACACATACACGGCACGTCATAGCCGCTGCCGCGCGACAATTGCAGTTTAGCGCGACAAATGAAGAGGAATGCTCGTACCTGAGTGGCTCTAGAACGGAGATTGGAAGAACATCGACGAGGGAAAGATGTGAATATCAGCAGGTGCGCGGGCTGCAAACATGTCGCTCCTACTAACGCGTGTGGACTACGCGAGCGTGGGTGTAACATCACGCGGTACCACGCGCGTCTTGCCTGCTCTGGAGCCGAAGCAGCCCCAGAGGTTCGCGGTCGCCGATCACGATGGGATTCTTCAAATTTTTGGTAATCATTACCTGTCCTAAAATATATTCTAACAATGAGAGCATATACATTTTTCATGATTTACCAGCTGCGTTAATAAGATTTTTAGATGTCTATATCCAAGATATACTTTTTTTTAATACTTTTTCATTAAATACTGCTTTGTCCAGTTCACGCGTATTGATAACAGCGCGCGTATTATGCTATCAAATATTTGAACATAGGTTTCAAAAGAGGCGAGCTCCAGGTACTGTTTAAATCACTGCCAGGACCGAAGGTAAATCGGGTAGCACTAGGCGGCGCGGTCTCATTGCCAAAAGACAAAATCTTCCTAGCCCATGGAAATACAGTCATGGGATATACGAAAAAAGGAAAGTTATTCCTCGAATTTGATACCAGTCTCATCGAACCGATAACTGCGATGTAAGATTTCATTTGCAGTATTTTATTTCATGAAACTTATTCATAATTACCTTTTCCAATTATTTTGAAATAAAAAATTGAAAACTCAAATGTTTAAAGATACGTGTTGGGTTCGGACTTGGCGGCCTGTGCACGTGACCTATATCACCGGTATCGAGATTGCAAGGACGCAGATTCATATCTGGCCGGTGAAAAATTACTCGACGTCGTTCTTTTACCAGTGGGAATGACAGCCGTACTCGCCGTACTTGCCTGCGGAGACTGCGCGGTAATTTGACACTTGTGTCAATGTTAGTCTAAACGGGTTGCAAAGGAAAATATAATAATCAAAGTAATCCTTGTCAATTTATGTAGATCAGAGTCCTGTACGGAACAAAAAGTCCAGCGGTCTTACGGTTACCGAGTGTTCCCACAATCTTATCTCTTTACAGGTACTTTATAAAAATCAAGAGCCTAAGTAGAAAATGTACTTCCTAAAATAAAAGTTATAATTTTCGTACGCGCATATTTCAGGGAAGGGGATGTGGAATCTCACGATCGAATCTTGATGGGCACGATCGATGGCAAGGTGGCTTTGTTAATGTTGGACAACGATAAAAACCTTAGAATCAGTTGGTTGCTAAATAAGCCGAGCTCGGAAGTGACTTCCATCGATACGTATGAAATCCAAGACGGCATAGATTTAATTTTAGGAAGACAGGATGGCTCTGTCGAAGTGCACACGCTACCGTCTGACGAAGATACTACACCTATGCTCAGATATCGCTATGTAAGTGTACTAATAAAAAATATTTTAGTTATTTCTTTTTTATATTGCATAATGATCTGCAAAATTAAGGTAAACTTCCTTTATACATTATTCTACCTATTATGTCACATAAGTATTAGCAATTCTACAAAAAACATCCAACATCTGCAGGTTACAACAAAATTAATAAACATTCAACTTAAAACATAAATCATTATTCGTCAAGGAGATATATTCGTACATACCTGTACTTTTTGACGAAAGAAAATAAAAATAGAGAATACAAGCTTTAATTAGCTTTTTATAGAATAAAAAAATGTTGGTTCTTCTAAAAATTATACGAGTTCAAAGATAATGTAAAATATAAGAGTTTTTGAAAATGTCAAAACACCCGCTTCTGCGTGCATATCCAAAATATTTTATATATTTAACGCTCATTTTTTAACTCATGTATAACTTTTAAAGAAATGAACATTTTTTTCATCCGGTAAGTAAGCAACTCGTATTCTCAAGTTTTGGGTGGGTATCGAAAAGGCTTACGTTCATTTCATGTTTGCAGCCAAATATTTAATTCTTTTACTCCGAATGACTTTTTTAACGAATACATGCGTACTTAATTAGAATGTTCGAATCGTCGACTGGTTATAAAGAATAAAGACAATAATATGATCGATATAGCTACATTCGAATCGTTATTATCCAAAACAAAAAAACTTTTTCCGAAATATGAAAATTTTTTCCAAACATAAAGTAGAAGGTTGACAAATACGGAAACACTAGGTATTGAGACTAACTAACTAGGAGAGGCGGCGAACTCCGGATCACGGATTCGGCTCAAACTTTGCGATACGATCGAAAGTACATCAAAATATGCCTGCAGCCGAACAGTTTAATTTTATGGATTAAACAGTGCCTTTTCGATGATCTTTTTTAAAACTTTTATAACTTTAGAAGGAACCAATATTTTTCTATTCTTGAAAAAGCAAATGAAAGCTTATTTCCTCTAATTTTATTTTGTATTTTTAAAATTATATTTAATACTCCCCAGAGTTAAATCGTTACCGTTTTAAGAAGAGGCTTTTTTCAAGACTTTTTTCAAAATGAAGCTAAAAAGGCACAGAACTTCAGTTTGTTTGAGCGTTAGAGTCTAATATTGCAGCTTTCCTTATATTTCTACATCCAAAAACATATCGCAAAGTTTGAGCCGAATCCATGATCCGGAGTTCGTAGCCTGTCCTATAGTAACAAGACTGTTTTTCGCCCTTGTGAACCATCTACTTTAGAGTCAGAAAATGGTCCTGTTTGAGCAAAATAGTGATTCGAATTTAGCTTTTTCGATCGTATTTTCTTTATTCTTCATGACCAGTCGACGATTCGAACATTCTAATTACATGCATTCATTAAAAAAGTCATGAGTAAATAACCTAAATCGGAGTAAAAAAATTAGATATTTTGCTGCAAATACGAAGCTGTGAACGTTCGCCTTTTCGATACCCACCCCATCCAATTGGCCATGTTCGGTAAAAACTCTGGTTCGGTAGGTTTGCCCTTCAAAATTCTTTTTTTTTTTGTATCTTTATATCAAGTCGTTTGATGTTTTCTGTAGAATTGCTCATTATATTATGCTGTCTGACTAAATTGGGGGTTTTCCCACTTTTTATTCTCCCCATTTGATAATTGTAAATGTATGAAAAAGGTACTGTACGATTTCTCCTGAACGAAACCTATATAAATGACTAACTGCGATCGGCTATTTAATCTGAAACTTGCAGAGCGCCGGCGAAAGTATCAGCACAGTGATAGGCGGCACTATAAGCTCGGGCGATTATACAGAGATTCTCGTAACAACGTACTCTGGTAAAGTATTTGGTCTGACGACCAAACCACCGGGACTTCTCGAAGCGGCCCAAGGCGAGGCCGGCATCGCCAAGCTGAAGGCCGAAATTCAGCAGCTAGAGGAAGAGCTTAACAAGGAGTACACTGGCTCTCCTTTTTTCGGAGAGACCTTAGCTCCGCTCATTTTATCGGTCAATCATCGGTGTGTACAATTCAATTATATATATACTGAAACACGTGCATAGCTAATTTTTCATTACTTTTGCATGTTCGTCGTAGGATGACGCTGAATAAAGAAGATGCTTCGTATACCTTTTTAGTAGAGCTAGACAGATCGATAGATAATATTTTAATACAATCCGACACTCCTATCGAACTGCTGGATGTTGAAGGGAACAATGCTGTTATGAGTCTATCGACTTGTGATCCCAACGAGGGCAATTTCGCCTTAGTGACTTACCGGTGCCAAGTAATAATTTTACATTTGTAATGCATGAGCTTTTAGTATTTACGTAGGTACATATATTATGTTTAAATTAATTATCAACAAAATATTTTTAAGGACAATACAAATAGACTAGAGATGAGATTGCGAAGCATCGAAGGTCAACCTGGGACGCTTCAAGTCTATGTTACTTCTCAGGTATTTATTAATATGAATAAAAATGTCCCTAATAATTCGCTACGTGATTGTTTAATAATTCTAGTGAAGATATTTGCATGTTGATCGTATTAATGTGCAGGTGTCTCAGGTGCCATTAAAATTTTATGAGTGATTTCCTGCGTGAAAATATTATATATGAGATCTCATCTGCAATTTTAATTACAATAATAAATAATTTATTGTTCATTTACATAATGAATAAATATAGTGTTTTAATTAAAATGGGAAAAAGGCAAATAAAATTTTATTGCAGATGAGATCTCACATAGATCTCATTTAAATAAGTTTATGAGAAATGAAATATTTTGTAGATCCAACCAAAATGCTGTCGAAAAATATTTGTACCAATTTATGCTTTGTCGCTTCACATGAGATTACATGTTGACGATAAGCAAACAGTTTTAGGGGGACCATTTAACGAATTACGATTGAATGGTGGATTTTCGATGGCCGAGGTATTGTAAATACTTTTATTTCAGTATTTTCCGGTTAAAATATAATTAACTCTTTATTATTTAAATTCAGATGCATGCTTGGATTGCACTTGCACTGCCGGATGTACCTGAAAGGCCATCGGTACAACAAGAAGAAGAGGAAGCTACCGTGATATATACATCGACTTTCACCGGTACCATGTTAAAGTGTAAATATAAGTAAGTAAAACACCATTAAGGTTAGATTAGGCTGTTTTAAGGAATAAAGGGTATGTCGACGCCCCGCTTGCTCGTTTCTAACTCGTCAAGCAGGGCGCTACCGCATCCTTTGGTTCAGAAAATATTATTAAAGAGAACATCCTAGTTATGAGAAATATAAAAAATTTTCGTTAAAATTAAAGTTTAGTGAGAATTTTATATTTCTAATCAATAAAATAGCTTAGTCACTTTAGTAATAAGTATATAAATGCCTGTTTGCAAATATCAATGAGTTTTAATCATTAATAATATTGTAGAAAAGGAGCTGCCTCATTTCTTAGTGAAAGCATTTCAACGATAATTATTCTGCGAGACATCCTTACTAGAGAAGCAACTAAGCGAAAAATTAAATTAGATGTTTTTTGCGGTAAGAATTTTATCGGTAGCAAAATTATGTAATATTAAATTATAGTTTTACATCAAGAAATAAATATTTATAAGACGTAATTTTTAGTTTAAAATTATGTAAAAACAATATAAGAAAATGCACATGTCATTTCACATTCACCTAATTTCGTTTATTTCGAATGGTTTAGATGTTAACGAAGTAAGTGTGTCCAGAGTTCTTGAATTGATTTTTCCTCGTATAAAAGAGGCAAACGATCTGTTGGGAAAAATCAAAATTTTAGATGCTTTGGATACTTGGGAAATGAAAAATAATCCAGCAGAATTGTGTACAGAGTATCAAGAATTATTAAAATGTGAAGCAGATTTACGACGACAAATGTCAAGAGACACTCATATTTTACAAAGATTGCATGCAGTCGTGACCGATTTATATGTCGATTGGGAACGTGCTAAGGGTTCTCGCAGGTAACTTCCAAAGTATATACATGTATTTAAAAAATATTAAGGTGATGTGCTTACCGACTTAATTTTAGAATGTCTATATCTTTTGCAAATAATAATTATAGAATTACTAAAAAAAAAATTGAATATATAGTATTTACATATACGGAGCGTTTGACGTTCGTCTTTTTCCATAAAGATCATGAGAATTTATTTAATTAAATAAAAACCGTACTGTCGGTAAGTAGGTCTCTGCAATTGACCTACTTTTAA
>JAPYZP010004168.1:0-10562 GCA_030522985.1 Torymus sinensis
CGTGTATATAGGTGCATCTCGTATATAGGGAGGGGGGAGGGAGAGAGTATGCATGTGTATGTGTCGGGATATGTTGCGTCGTAGGTGACAAAGGGGCCGGCGGTGGATGCGTGGTTTTTCTGTGTGTTTTTTTTTCGTGGAGGTGTGGGTGGAGAGAGGTGCGCGACGACGAGCGGGGAAGGGGGAGATGAATGAACCGTGTGTGGGTGCAGAAAAAGAGAAAGATAGAGAGAGAGAGAGAGCGGTATAAACACGTATATATGCACCGGCGCGTTCGTCGGTGTGTTTATGTTAATGTTTGCGAGGGGCGAGCCGAGAGCTCGGTTGAGGAAAAATTCGGTGTCTTCAATGGGAGAGAGAGATTCGGTTTTGTCGAGATAAACGATGATGAGAGCTGATGATTCTATATGCTGGAGAACATACGAGAATTTGTTGACCGCACAGCAAAGAGCGATTATTTACATACACACAGATCCTGTGTACAGAATATAGGTATTAAGGATATACGCCGCGGGAAAACTGGTGTTATTGTCCTTTAAAAGCCGGCCGTGGAGAGGGGGAGGACAAGGGAGAGAGGGAGAAGGAGGGAGATAAGCGCAGAGCGCGACCCTCTCCGGCATTCCGGAGCGGCCGACCTCTCGACTCCGAATCTCCATTATATTCTCGCCCAAATTTATTCCATACGCGTAATACATGCGTTATATATCCGAAACGGAGAGGAGCCAGACGGATAGCCGCTGTGTGTCGAACACCGCTCTCGCTCTCTCTCTCTTCCTCTCGCGCGCGGCCATTGCGGGCCGTACACAACAAACGTCGCCGTCTCCCTCTCTCTCGTACGCGCGAGTCACGCGTGCGTGCAGCGGGACGAAAATAGACTTCCTGCGCGCGAGAGTGCGGGGCATACACGCAGGGGAGAGAAAGAGAGAGAAATAGGGATTCGCGGTGTATAGAGACGGAGTTCGCTGCCTCGCCTGCTGCGGCGAAAGCAGAAGCGTAAGCAGAAGAAGAAGAGGGCAATGTTGTGATAATGCTTACGGATTGCGGCGAGCTGCACTTCACTCACTCCTTATCTACTATCCTCTACGAGTAGGATCTGCGGGCGATGCGGGAGACTACAGCTGCGACCGCAGCATCCTCCTCGCGTCTGTCCACTTTTCTTCCTCTAATCACTTCCTCGCTTCCGATGCAATTGCTACAGGATAACGACGACGACGAAGACACAACTCTGTGCTCTCTGGGCTCGGATCTTGCTCGCGCACGCGGTGTGTATGAGACTGCGCCGCTCTGTAGAGGAGAGCAGTGTACGTGACCGATGGAACGAGACGGCCGTGTGTATATGTATATATATACATATATACGAGAGCGCGACGACTTCTCTCTCTCTCTCTCTCTTCTGTGTTTGGAGGCGAGTATATGTACGGCTAGTATCCTGCGCCGTTCTTCGTGTGTGTAACATGTGTGATGTGTGCGAGGTAGAGAAATTATGGGGGAGGGTACGCGTGAGAGTAGGGGGGAAAGTTTGTGACCGGAAAAGAATGACGCGTTGTATGACAGTCACGAAGAGTGCGAGAGTATTCACATTTCGAATACAAGATGAAATTTTAAAATTAGATTCACAATAACTAAGTATAGTCGTATGAAAACTTACTTAACTAATGTAATTGGCGATTTATTTCAAAGATATTTAAATTTGGGAAATTGGAAGCGTGCGTGATCATTGAAATTTTTGTAAAGCTGGCATGCAATTTTTAATACTTCGTTGTGCATTTTGAATGCCTCCTCTAGAGAAAAGCTTAGATTGAAAATGTCGAAGAAAATCTGTCATTTTCAACCATTTTTTTATAATACCTTATAATATAATACCTTCAAAGTAAGGATTTTTAACATAAATATTTCCAAAGTGTTGTACATTCTTTGTCAAATATCTATATATAATTTATAACAGATAAGGTTGTGTATTTTCAATTACAGTAAATTAGTTACTAAAAAGAAATATACTTACGTATTAAATTTTAAATTTTTTGAAAATTTTTATTGTAAATCATAAGAATTTAATTTAATAAACAACGGATAAAAAATAATTTATTTTACAAGTTATATACATAGTGTAGATATAAACTTTACAAGTATTATTAAAACGAGACTTTTGACGACGACGTTATCAAAATTCTATCAACTAATTCGATTCTTTTTTCGAGCAGTTGCATTTGCTTTGTGGATAATTCTTTCTTTCCATTTTGTTTTTCTTTCTTTATATTTTTCAGAAGGAAATAGTTTATAAAAAGCCTTAATCCTTCTCTAAATTGGTGTAGTTGTGATGCTGTTGCTATACGTTCAAATATTGAAAGACATATTTCTGTATTCTCATGCAATAAAATATCGAGCATGATTTTCTTGAATAGTTTCATTGTCACGGCATCTAATTCTCCAAGTTGAATGACCTAAAAGATGAATTAAATATATAAACTAATAAAATGAATTCTAAATTAATTTGTTAATTCATAAACTATCTCTTTACCTTTAAAATTGATAGTGGTAGAGCCTTCTTAAGAAATAGATATGATAGGAGTTTAGCCATATTTATTATTTGCTTACTGCTATAGTCATTTAGCATTTTAAATTTATCCCATAATGTATATTGAATAGTCATCTAAATTTTTTTCAAATTTAAGGTTAGTATAGGATGTTTTATTACATATATGTTATTATATTGTACTTACAACATATTTTCTGTCATATTCACAAAATTTTTGGATTACTGCTGCATAATATGGATTAAAATTCTTTTCTTGCAAACAACAATTCAAAATGACATGTATAATTTCTCTTTCTTGACGATCTTTTAACCCTAAATGATGTAATTTTTCAAATGCATCCAAATAATCCTCAGCTGTCATCAAAACGCAAAAAATATTTTTTCTTGCATCTGTATTCATTCTTTGAGCTTTTGCTAACTCGAGAATTTTTTTACTATAAACCGGCTTATTTTCAGCAGTTTTTGTAGATTTATTATCAGCTATCGTTTTGCCTGACCAAGCTGAGCCAACTATCCACCATTTACCTCTTTCATCCGCTAAAGTAAAAATGAGATAATACAATATGAGGCTCATAGAATTTTTAATCTTTAATCTGCAGCAAAAGCCACTTTTGGACTCAGTAGGTTAATAAAATTAAAAAGGCCTATCGTTATATTTACCATTTAATAAATCTTCAAGAGATAGACTTAATTGCGTAACTGTATTTCCTTTTCTAATCAGTGTTTTTATAATTTTTTTTAAATGTTCAACATAACTTTGATCATATTGTGGAATTTTATTCATATTGTTATTTTTAATTGCTAATAAAACATCTAACATAAACTGAATCCTTGTACTAAAAAATATTATGAATGTTAAAATAAACTGGTTTATATTTCAAGATAATTCAAGTATTTTAGATAAAATAGAATAAGATCTTACTTTGATGATTTTACTGTTGTTGCTTTTTGCTGTAATTTCAAAATTAAGTCTTTTAAAGCAAGGGGATCATCTTTCCTCAGTCTGAATCCAGCAGTTTTTAATATCAATAAAATTACTTCAATTTCTTTTTCATTAAAATTTTCTATTAATTTGTTTAAAATTTCATATACAAGCTGTGATCCAAATACCTTTAAGAAAATTACGTGATCATTTGGTTAGTATAAAATTGAGCAACAATAATGATCAATTATAATTAAAATGTACCTTGAAGTTATACAAATGACAGATCATTAAAACTAAATTATCAAGTTCTTTATTCTCTACATCTTGTGACTGTTGAATCATTTCATTATATTTTTTTATAAGAACCATAATAAAATGAGCTCCAATTTGTGTATCAATATTAGCATGAAGTATTGCAATACACATCATGTGTTCGGTAACAAGTCTTTCAGCAGTTAATACTGGAGCAATAATAGACTCTATCATTAGCTTTGAAAGCATTTGATTCATGTCATTTCTACTGTTTGACATATACAATTCATCCAACTAAAAAGAACATATTTAATAGACTGGATAAAATAAAAAAATTTGATATATTTTTAGAAATTAACTTATTTACCTGAGAAATAATAGTATGCATATTACTCTCTGCTAATCTGTTTAATAGACCTTTTATTTGCCTTCTTAGGAGTAACTGTTTTTCACTTTTTTCAGCATTATTTTCAAGTTCTTTTAACCTCTGGGCAGGAGGGATATATTTTTGCTTGTTTTCGGTTATTACATTGCCATCTTTATCTCTTTTTCTACCATAAATATCTTCCCACATATCTTCTTCTTTTTCATCTTCATTTAAATTTGAATCATCTTCTTCATCCAAGTTAGAACAACTTTCTCCATCTGAACTAAAATTTCCCTCATTTTCCATAAATTCATCTTCTTCAAAAGCATCAGTGATAGCAACTTTTGCCTTCTTAGTTGGTATAATAGGCTTTTTTTCTTTAGAAATAATTAGTTTTTCAGTCTTTCCAACCTTTTTTCTTTTCGTTTTGGATGTTTTTCCAACATTTTTGTTACTACTATCATCATCATCATCATCTACTTCCATGTGTGATTTATTAGTTTTTAATGATTTAGATTTTTTTGGTCCTTTAATTTTCTTTTTTTCCTTTAAACTTTCATCACTACTGTAATCACAACTGTCCTCGCTGTCTGAAATATTACCTAGTGATCCATCTTCTGATTCTGAAAATGACTCTTCTGTTAATTTTTTATGTTTCAAAGTTTTTAATTTTTTAACATCTTTTTTCTTCTTCATAATAGATTTTCTTTTTGAATCTGAATCATAATCAGAGATATCTGATTCATCATCCGATTTTATCACAAGTCTCTTCTCACTTTCTGCAGCAAGCTTCCTAGTTTCATCATCACATATATCCAAAAGATCTAAAATTTTTATAAGGAATATACATACACACATTTTCTACATGAATAATAATAATTTTGATAAAGTAACATCTACATTGAATATCTTTGTTACCAAGAAATACAAAATAAAAAGGTTAAAAATTTATATATAAATATATTATTGAAAAGGATACAGTCCAGTCCATCTTCCATAAAAGATTTGGGTAAACTTTTAGTTGACTTTTTCTTCAATTTTAATTTCTTCTCTAAGCTTTTAATAAATTTATCTTCCATAAGATTGTCTTTTTTTAGATTGGCTTTTCGCTTTTTAGCGAAAAATCTTGCTCCTTTACCCATACCCATCTTTAAATATATGTTTTGGACCTTATTTTCCGAAATTGATTTTTTAGAACTTTAGTAAGCTCACTTAATAGTTAATTAAGGGAAGTAAACTGTATTTATATTTTCCATGCTTCAAGTAACGCCCAGTCCACGGCGTTCACGCTCGATCTTGAAGTCAGATTTTTAAGGTTAGTTTAGGTGCAGACGTGCAGTACGTATAGTGTGTTCAACACGTGCCGAGAATATAGTTCCGCAAGGGCGAAATGTAACATGAGAATATACCCTAATATAAAAATAATTTATCTTAAAAATTTTTTATTTTAAAATTTAATTCTAAATAAAAATTTAAATTAAAGATATACATAATTAAGGTGCCAATTAATTAACTACACTATTTTATATTAAAAAAATATTTAATTTTTATTAATTTCATACATAAATAATCTCATGCTTAAATTTTAAAACATTAACAGTCGACATGTAAAGTATATACAAAGTTATGAATATGAACACAACTTTTTTAACTTTCCTTATGTGTAATCTTATTATATAATGTTGAACACTTTTAAGTCTTTTTTTGTCATATGTTTTTTCAATGAATACCTCAGTTCTATCAACCTTATAAATATGTGTAAATTAATAACTTAAATATAAATACACAATAAATACTTCCAAATATTTTGATATGTAACTTATAATTATTTTTGTCGAACTGCAGCTCTGACTTGTAATTGTATACCAGCTATTTCATGACCAGATGGGCATACTAAAACTTTTTCTACATCTTCATTTTTTTCAAAATTAACAAAAGCATATGCTTCATTAAGAGGTCGATAAATGGAAATAACATTCCCAAATCTATTATAGAACAAAATAGATATAAAAAAACAAAGTAAAATGTAAAAAGATTCAAAAAGATATTCTTACTTTTTAAAATTTTTCTTCAACATAGCATCTGTAATACTGTTAGTTAAACTACCAACCCAAATAGCTTTCTCTGTTGTTTGCTTGCTAGCCATTTTGTTGTTTAATGTTACTTTTTTTCCTACTGATGGTGATGATATTAAACTAAAAGTATTGAAAAATTGGATAATGATTACAAAATTTATTTGAAAAAAAATAAATAAATAAATAAATTAATATACCTTGCATTTGAAGGCTTAGCTACTATATGAGTTAACTTTGTTTTTCCAGGGTAGTAATGCAATATTCTATTTGCAATTTCAATATTAGTTGGTTTTTCATCTTCATCTGATGAATAAACTAAATCAGCATAATTGTCATAAATAAAGTCAAAATTATCTGATCTATTATTGACTGAAGTATTATTTTTGCTAGTTAAATATTCTATTGCATTCTAAAAATATTAATATTATTGAATATATATATAATTTATTTAAAAAGAATAGTACATTACGCAACTACTGCGGGAAGTAGGTGAGGTACGCATGGGCGAAGTTTGTCGCCCATGCGAAGCGAGTCTTCCGCACGAGTTACGCATATTATTTTTTCACACAAGGTGCGGGAAATTCGATTACCCCTCCCGCTTTTTTAAAAAGCGTGTGGGAAATCGAACTTTCCGCACGGCGTGTGGAAAAATATATGTTGAAAAATAGTTACCAATGTTGAAGGGTATATCTTTAATGCTAAAAGTGCATCTTTTTCTTTGAATCCCATACTTACAATACGTGTAACTTTGACACGTAATAATTCTCTTTGGGCATGATGATTTTCAGGATTTATATAAGTAGCTTCTTTTAAATATTCTTCAGCCAGTTCATAATCCTGTAAAATAGGAGTACTATGAGATTGCATCTTTAGTCTACTATAATTTATTATATATAATCAAATTACCTCTTCTGCAAATGCGGCTTGTCCAGCTCTCAAATTTGCAATAAATACATAGCCAACATTTGTACTTGTATGTATTACATATCGAGCATCTTCCAAAGCTCTATTATGAAAATTAAATAAATTTTGATTTATAAATATATAATTAATAGAATAAATATTAATACAAAATAGAAAATTTAAGGAAATATTTACAAAGGATATTTGCCCATTCTTAAGTAGCAATAGCAACGGTTTAAGTAATGACGATGGTCAGTAGCATTAAATGCTAAAGCTTCAACCAAGAATTGTAAGGCACCCATTAATTTATTTTCTAGAACCATATCTACTCCTCTTTCTGCAAACTTATCACTATAAATCAAATCTTCCTTTCCTGGAATAGGCAAATTTTTATTTGGCTGAAAAGGCTCACGTTTTCTCTGAAAATAATGTTTTATCTAAGGAAAATTCATGATAAAATGTATAACATACAATCATTATAAAATATAATAATTTTCTCATTACAGTGTGTAAAATAAAGTCCTCTTTATTTGGTTTAACAAAATCTCCTTTCTTCTCAATATTTTTTAAAGTTTCAGTAGTTTTAGGTGTCTTGTTTTTGCCTTTTACTTTACGTTTAATCACTTTGGTAAAAAAAGTTGGAATATTGTCTGAATCAGTCAAAAAATCCATATTGTCATCACTTGTACTAATATCTGTTGCTTTGCTATCATCAATATCTGATTCTTGACTCGAGTCCTGAACTTTAGAATTTTTCTTGGCTTTTCCATTAGCAGACTTCTGCTCTTTGCTATGTCTATTTTCTACATTAATAATACTACTTTTTTCTATCTTTATATTATTTTTAGAATTCATAGTTTTTTTAGTTGAAGATTTGTTACTCGACTCTGAGACTTCCTTTGAACTAGAATTTGATGTATCCCTTTTGCAATTTTCTAATTTTTTTTCTTTTTGTTTTTGCTTTTTCATTTTCTTTTTTGAAGATCCAGTATCTAATTTTACAATATTTATATTATTAGTGCCATTTATTTGATTAGCATCACAAGAATTCTTATTTTTATCAACTATTTTAGCTTTAATAGGAATATTATTTGTAATAGGCTGAGGTACTTTATCAATTGATTTTTTGAATTCTTTGATATTAGATTTACTATCATAATTTTTTTTTTCAGTATTATTTTCAGGAGGTTTTATATTATTATTTTTTGAATCATTTTGTATAACTTTTTTATTAATAGGGGTAGATTTTTCATTTTTATCAGTAGTATTACTATTTATATTTTTTTTTTTATTTATCAAGTTCATATTACTTTCCTTCTCTTTTGTAGGACAACTTTTAATATTCTGCGGTGAATTTGGATTCTTATCATTGACAATTGTCTGTGATTTGGATTCTGCATTTTTACTTAATATTTTAGGAACTTCTTTTATATGGTTTTGTTGTATTTTTGGTTGCTGGCATTCAGAAGAATTTTGAACAACAGATTTTTTTGTATCATTTATATTTATTAGGATATTTTTATTTAGGTGTTGGTTTGATAGTTTGTCTCTACTTTTGTTCAAATATTGATTTATATAATATTTATAGTTTTTCATAGATATTTGACCTATCATTTGATTATAAAGTAATATATCATTCCAAATCTTTTCAATATTTTTATCACTTTTTTTAGACAATTGCGAATAACTTCTTCGATAATTTTTTATTTGGGTAGAACTACTTATTAGAGTCAAATAATCATTTTGAATTCTATCATAAATTGATATAAATACATCGTTTTCATCAGTATTGTGAGAATCTATAGAAGATTCATCGGTTGATGTCTCTTCATAGTCAATTGATTCAATACTATCAGAATCTGAATGCATACATTCCCAGGGACACAAAAAACTTTCATCACTGATATCACTATCGCTATCACTCATGATGTCTTTGTTATTGCAACAAAATTAAAAAATAACCAAATATCCGTTTTTCTGAAAATAAACACGAAATCTGCTTTTATTAGGGATTTTATTTGGGTTCAATTTATAATTTTAATATCTTTTTAACGACGGAATAATTCAATTTAATTTAATATTTTAAAAATCTTAACTTTTCATATTAAACTTTTATCTATTAACCTTGCAATTCACTTAAGGAAAATTATAAAGTTATCTTTATAGCATTTAAAAATATATCCAAACGTTTTCTTTGATTTCAAGGAATCAACACGAAAGAAAAACTGACATCATCCTTCTATCGACAAACAATAGATCTACGGAGACAATGACTCTTTGTTTTGACATTGCGTTAGGTACTTGAACTCGCTTTAAAAACAAAAGGAGAAAATTACTTACCTCTCTATATAGATAGTCCACCTTGAAATTATTTGAGGATCGATTTAAACCGCCATTACCGTACGTGCCACAGTAAAATACATCAAATTAAGTTCGGCAATAACTGACGAGAATCTTCAGTTCGAACTCTTGCGGGTAAATGAAGCGCTTTTTTGACCTTTAATAACTGGCGCGCCGGCTGCTTTCGGTTTCGAAGAAAACGATAAGTTTTATTTACTTTCGTATCCGAAATTCCGAATCTATCATCGCGCGTCCAGCCGCAGCGCCATCTGCATGTTACTGTACCTGGACAAATAAGACGCAGAACGGGAACGGCAGAACGCTCTGTTGCGAAGCCGCCATTTTTTTCTCAAAAACATTCTGTTTTGTGTATATATATGTATCAACGTGCATATCACACCCACGCTAGACTACGACGCCAGCGTTTATACGGCAGACGACAGACCCTGGACGGCCCTCTTGATATTTGTAATTGACATAAAGTCCGCTGTAAATAAGTACATCGTATAACTTTTCAAGTGAATATCAGAGTTTTTAAATCATCGAAGCCGAGTTCGAGGGACGCCAGAGCTTGCTGTAGTGATATTGCTTCGGATCCAAGTTTGAGAAGTGCTATAGGTGAGATGACAATATATGTAAATTAGAAAGTTGAGTACAGAGAACAAAACGAAAAGCTTTAATTAATTGAGGAAGGTGCGGAATAACAATTAGTTATTTTGTTAGGTACATATTCTTATAGATTTTTTCGAGACTGACAATATATTAGGTATACGACGCACTCATTCTTTCTTTCACTTTTTTTGGCTGAACGCACTCATTCGCTGTTTACTGTGTATGGCGCGAAATTGATGCAATTTAAATTTACTCCTACTGCTTAATGTAAAGTATGAGATGTTAATAATTTTTTTTGATTGTTTCAATTTAGTTAGTTTGGATAAATAAGCGTTGGGTTGCTTTCCACGTAATTAATTAAAAAGATAGTTATTTCAAGAAACTTGTACCCTGTGCTGTGGTACGTTTCGTTTTTACAATGCGAGCAGCTGACGGGTAGGTAATCTGTGTCCTTGACGTTCTTGTTTAAAACACGAGATTTCTATATTAGGGCCTTTATATAGACACATAAGTGCTGTGCTGCAGTGCTACACACGGGGATAATATTATATA
>JAPYZP010004169.1:0-12484 GCA_030522985.1 Torymus sinensis
TCACTGGTAAAGTTCAACCAATCAGCGGACGAGTCTACGGGTACTAAGCTCATACGGCATGCTCATACGGCATACGGCATGTAATGTGGATTCTCCCTATAATATTTTGATGGCGCGCGCGTATGCCGTACTTATATATATACACCCGATGAATCGCATCAATTGAAAAAGACGAGGAACCTGCGTCGTCTGTATATATATACACGTAGGTATGTAGATGTCAGAGAAAAGCATCACAGACACACGCACGAACGCAAAAGTTCGAAAACGACGTGCCTGGCGCGAGCGCACGGGAAGGAAAGAATAGTTTGCTCGAGGTCCCCGCGCTGTGGCTTTGGCACTTGGAACAATCAACTGTTTTTTCTCGGTTTTTTCGTACTTTTGCTCTGTCTTTCTCTCGTCTGCGTCTCTCTTTCAAATTCGGAGCACGCGTGCGCGGAAGAAAACGTCGCGCGAGCAGCCGGGCGCTTATATAAATTCCACGTGAAAGTTGCGAAGCTGGGTCATCCGCGCCAGTGGTAGCAGCAGTTTAGCGCATGTGTCGTCGTCGCGCTCAGGAAGATCGCCTTCCTAGAGAGTAGCCTGATACATGATAGAGCCGATCGCTCAGGAAGCGTGATCCAACGGTGAAAAATCGCGCGCGAATCGAGAGCCAACGTACCACTGCACGTATACCTACACAGTCGGACGCTCTCTCACGCACACACGTACAGTTGCGCGGGCGCAGAATCGCGCAAGCGCGCAGCAGTGTACACACACGTTAGCGCGCACGCGACAACCGTCCCCGTCGCCGTCGTCTCCGTCGCCCGCGAGTGCCCAGAGCCTGCACTTTCTCGAGAGAACGCGCCAAGACAAAGGAAGATCGCACGTCCGCCGCGCAGTTCCTTCGCAAGGACGGAGCCTCAGCTGTGCAGCAGCGACAGCCGCAGCCGCAGCAGCAGCGAAGGCGGAGGAGGAGGGAGCCCGCGCGAGAAAGCGCCTAGCCGCCTCGTCGAGCGTGTGCAGGGGGCCCGAGGACGATGACAGAGGCGTGCCCTCGCCGCTGCTGACCACCTTGCTGCCTCGCTTCCCTTATCAGCTCCGGAGCGCGCGCGCGCTGCCCGCGCCTGTCCTTCTGTTTACCAGCCGAGAAAGCTCTCGGCACTTTGGAGCCATGGCGACGAACATCGCGGCCCAGCGGATCAAGCGAGAATTCAAAGAGGTTATAAAGAGCGAGGAGGTGAGTGTCCGCGTCCCTCCGCGCCGGCCCAGCCGCCGGAGGAGGCTGTGCGCCCTCCCCGCGCCCGGCCCGGCGGCCGCGCGCGACCAATTGCGTAATCCGCGTGTCCCGGGAGAGGCGAGCGTTCGAGAGGAGGCACGGAGCTCGGGGGACGCGCGGGCCCTCGGCGGCGGCGGGGCTCGCGCCCGGCGGTGCCCCAAGTCCGCCGAGGCACGGGCTTTGTGCGCCTCGGCCCTGGCACCGTACCAACTTTCCGCGACGGGCGCTTGCGCTCGCCAGCTGCCCCGGCGAGCCGCTGCCATGAACCGTGACTTGCATTTGACCAATCATCCCTTGGCCATCGGGAGTTGCTTCGAGCTCTCTCGTCCTCCGCTCAGGCTGGCTGCTGCTGTCTCCGCTACTTTCTACAACCCTATGCTTCTAGCTACATAACACCATCCTCAAGTCTGGACACTTGGGTGCTGCAAATCCTGAACCATCTCCATGACTGTATATGTATATATATATATCTGTGTGTGTGTACATATATATACTTTCAAAACAATGCAAATGGATAGCTCTTATCATATATAGTTATACATCCAAGCTTTTTACTTTTTTGCTCAACTACTATTGCTACTCTCATTGTAGTATATGTAAGTACTCTGTGCACTGGGCCATCCGATAAAACATTTACTGTAACAGGTGGCCATTCAAAAAGATAGAAATCTTTTTCTAAAGTAACCTAAGACTCAAGACTCACAATATTTTACTACTTAACATTTTTTATTATGATGATTTTTAAGATTTGCTTGAAGAAATATCAGAGGAAAAAGCTTACTAATACTTGACATCTAACTATGTTAATTTATACTAATACTATTTTAATTCAATCGGATTGCTTACTCTTTTTTCTGTCCATTTCTCCGGATGATTTGTCCAAAGCTTCTGCGTCTTGCTTATACTCGTTGGAAGTGTTAAACTCACTCATTCTTAATTCCCCACGTGGAATACTTCCAAGTTTCAAAACAGTAGCAGCATCTGAATATGATGACGCAAGTATTTTATCAGCACAACAAGTTTCTTCACACTAGTTTTAGACAAGAAATGTCAGGGGTTAAGCTTTTATCATTTTCCATACTAGATACCCACTCTGTGGTCCAAAACAGGATACAGAAATAAACTGTTTTTTTCTCGCTACTATATTATATATTAATTTATTTTTATTCAAAACTCTGAAATTCTATTATCCTTTTCTAAATGTATATTTTCTAAGTTTTTATTTTTCAATATTATGATTAATACTAAAGAATCTTATTGATTAAGGGTTGATGATTTAACAATTAATTAAATTATTAATTTTAGTTTTGTTCATATTCCTTATTTTTACATACTTTTTCTTGAAAAAAATATTTATATTTTGAAACAGTATTCAACAATTTCAATAAAATCTTAATACAAGAGTAAAAATTTTTTTTTTTTATTTAAATGTCAGATATAAAAACCTTATACTTTTTTATTAAATTAAACGATTAAATAGTTTAAATATTTTTTAGGTTGCACAATGTTCAATCAAGGTGGAACTTGTTAATGATAGTTGTGTTGAACTGAAAGGTGAAATTGCTGGACCTCCAGATACCCCATATGAAGGTGGAAATTTTGTTCTTGAAATAAAAATTCCAGAAACATACCCATTCAACCCACCCAAAGTATGTATAACTTTTTATATAAGTGTCATACATTTAGTTTAGGGTAAATCGAGTGCGTCAAAAAATCGCTTTTTCATAGCAGTTTACTAATATAATTTTCTGCATGATAACCGAAAAATCACAGTCCAAATATTCGTTTTAAGGTTAGAATGCAGAAAAAAAATAAATAATTTTTATTAAATTGTTAAATTTTTATTTTCTTAATAAAAATTTTTTATTACTAAACTTAATAAAATAAAATATTTTTCATAAGATTATGTTGAATTAAATGATTTGTAAAATACTACCATTTAGAATCTTATATTATTCAACTTAAGTATCACCAAATGAATTTTAAAGAGGATAATCAATAAGGACTGATAACAGCTATAGTCTTATTATTTTATAAAACTTTAATATACAAATAATACAATATTATATGCACATATCATTATAGATAAATTCTAGTTAATAATTAGTAATACTATTTTTTTATATATATAGTTATTATGAATGACACTTTTTCAGGTACGTTTTATAACAAAAATATGGCATCCCAATATATCATCTGTAACAGGAGCAATTTGCTTAGATATATTGAAAGACCAATGGTATAGTTTACTTTGCTTTTATCACTTTTTAAAATTTTAAATATTTAACAAATTTTGAACTCTTAAATATTTCTTCAGGGCAGCCGCAATGACTTTACGAACAGTTTTATTATCTTTACAAGCTCTTTTGTCAGCAGCTGAACCAGATGATCCTCAAGATGCTGTAGTAGCTAAACAATATAAAGATCAACCAGAAATGTTTCGGCAAACTGCAAAACATTGGACATCAGTATATGCAGGTGGTAAGTTGTATAATTAATTGTTTATTAAGTTCAATCAAGGTGACATTTTAATTTCTTCATATGAATTTATATTTAATGACTTTTCAATTCATTTATACTTTTTAAATTATTTTTATCCAATATATATTACATGTGTGGTAATAAATTTCTTTTTAAGGATGTACTCCGGAAAATCGAACTTTTTCGGAAATTTTGCATGCACACTAATTTAGCCATGCTTTATTTATTGCTGAACAGTAGAGTATAGCTTACAGGGTTAGATATTGAAATAACCGTTTTTAAAGTTTGTACTTTTAATATGGGGACTCTATACCTACCGCCGTTGTAGATACTTTCTTGCTAATAGTTAAGCCAATTTTTCTTAACAACTAGTATGTTACACTGCATAATAGAGGAAATAATATGATATGATTTGCAATATGGCAAGCCGGATTAATTTAAGAGATATAGCAACATAAAGAAAACCTTCCATGTTGTTTGCATATGTATACATATATACTTGCATCGTTTAAGTAGTATTTATTTCAAACATCGTATTGACACTTTCTTTCTTAACTATCATTTTATTATTTTTGCTGTAATATACAGAGGCTTTATGCATTTTACGATCTCGTATCCGTAAAGTAAAAATAGTATTTTACGACCTCAAAAGATGTCGTAAAGTACGTACTATACGAACACTTATGACTATGACGAAAAATAATGTGCGCTCCACAGCCTCGAGTTCGCTGCGCCGGTCCTCGGACACACGATTCCCACTCGGTTCGTCAAATGCAACGGCCTAGGATGGAAAACTACTATTTTAGATCGCAATTTTTGCGATATTGATATAGTCGGCCGGAGAACATCCTTGTTAATTAATACTAAATAATTGCATCTTTTTAGGTTTTATGTAGATTACAAGAAGTTCTTTATTAATAGTTTTTACTTACCATAAAGTTATTATAATTGCTACATTAAAAAATATTTTATCGAAACTAGTAAGATAATTAAATAAATCTTGATTGTTCAACAAGTGCTCTAAAACGTAACAGTAGCATTCATTATAATTAATTATATTAATAATGGCGTTTTTTAGTGTTCTAATTTGATTCTTTATTTATACCCTTTCAAGTATTTTATTTTTTAATGTGTTTTTTAGAACAATGACTATTATGAATTATTCTGAAAAGTGTAATAAAGCTTTCACTAGTTACATAAAATTATAGTCAATGACGAAAATTTTGAAGAGAAATTGAACATTATTTTAGGATTTATTTGGTTTTTATTTTGAATTGAGTTGTAATTAAATGTTCTATAACTTATACATCAATATTCATAGAAGTTTTATAGTTTAAAATTCAATCAATTAATTTTTATAATCTTATCAGGACCGTCAAGAATGCCGGATTTAGATGAAAAAATCAGACGTTTAACCGACATGGGCATAGAGGAGCATAATGCAAGAGTTGCACTTTCTTCATATAATTGGGACTTGGAACGTGCCACAGAACAACTTTTCAGTTAGTGATGACTGGACAGTAATAGTTTGATATATCATATACATCACACATTTCGTAACTCGAGATTCTACAAAAGCAACTATCGCACTCAAACGCATTCATCATAGCAATCTTGATCAAAATCCAATGTACGCTATGACAATATTCCAATGATATATTTTTGGGCGGTTGGTCGTCTATCGGCCGATAGTTGTTTATTTATTTTGTACAATAGATATGCGAAAAGAAAAAGTGGTGTTGCACGAATAAGAAGATGGGACTATGAAAATAAGTCCAACGAAATTCCAAGTCGGTATCGTACTTTAAGAGCAGTCGATTAAAATACGAGCAAATCATTGTTTTTGATGTTCTGCTCACAAGTGTATAGAACAAGTTCGCGAAGAAGTGCTCGAAGGCAATGTCTCCTTAACTATTGTTTTCTTTTATAATATCATACAATGTAATTTTGTATATGTGATATTGATTTAGTTGCCAGAATATCTGGTTAATCTGTTCTGAAAGAAGTATTTATAATAAAAACTGCCGTTCTGATTAGTAATTTATCTTTTCTTTCGGCAAAATTTAATCTCCAAATACAATTCAACATTATCTTTTTTTAATTAAATTAGGTAAACAAATTTTAACTGATATCTATTGTTACTCGGTACTTGAAAATTTTTCGAAATTGCCGATAAACAACCGCAATTATCGTTAATTAGAAATAAATTTTTTTCTTGTGACATTTGTAAACCACTGCTTTTTTTTTTAAATCAAGTTTCATCAATAATTGACAAAAATCGTATAAAAACGTAAGGTTCAATTTTTATATAAAAAAAAAAAAAAAAAAAACAATTTGTTCTTGTACCTCATTCAAATGTTAAGAGATTCACATTGATTAGATCTGAACTGTACATTGATGTAGCAGAAGATTTATTTAGAAATAGACATGTGTAAAAAGGACTATACGCTTTAATGTTATATAGTTAATATTCGAATTTTGTACATTTTTGGTGTTGGGTTATATATGTCAAAGAACGAACCAAGCTCGTCTGGTTATTAATAATGTACACATACACCCATAAACATCCATCAAATTTAAAAATAAACGTACACCTTCGTGAAAGCGAGTGGTTTACATTCCAAGTTCGGAAACGACGTTGCATTTATCCATTGTCATCAACCACATAGTTATCTGATCCAGTCTTCTAAAGTATCACGACGATATTGTACAAAGTACACGAGTTGCATTAAACTGAAGAGGATTTCACATTATGATACAAAACTACCATGTTATATTAGCTTTTTTAATAATAAACTAATTTGTAATTTTTTTATTAAATTTTTGACTTTCTATTTGTTACATTGTTTTACCTTTTTTAACACATTAAAATTTAGATTTACCATTAACGTTTTTCTTCTTTTTTTAAGTTTATATAAATTTAGTTAAAAGAAATGTGTATTTTAAAAGTTTTTATAATTTTTATTACTGTAGGTACCTATTAAATTAATAAAAATTTTCAGAGCTTTATGATTAATGTTAATTTTATCAATCTGAAATCTTTTTCAGCTTTTTCTTTTTTGAAATTTATAACTTAATATTAAGAAAAAATATATGCATATACAAAAATATCAAGGATTGTAGAAATTGTGAATTTCCCGTTGATATGTAAATCGTCGTGATGCGCTGCTTTCTTTATAATAAAATTACAAAATCTGTAAGCTTATACAAATTTATTCGATGTAAATTAATTATTTAAGAGTAATAAATTGATTCTTTTTCAATCTTGTTTTTTTATTTATCAAATTCATCATTTTTTATGGTAAAAAATACAATTTACTTATATCAAATACTACGAAACAAATTAGAAAAATTTGTACTACATGCATTATACAGTCTTCTTTTACGATTCATTTGAATGTCTAATTTTTTTTAGTTTTTTTTTAGTTTATAAATGAAATATCAAGTATATAAATGCAAATCTTATTTACTACTGACTTTACAGAACAAAGTGAAATTTATAAATAAAAAATATCAATTTTCATTTACAAACATTTTGTATCTCTTTATATACAAGACTTTAGTCAAAAGATAAACATCATATTTAAAGGCTCAGCCATTTTAAAAGTTAACATAAATTTACAGGTGACTTATGAAAAATGTTGCTATGCAGTTGTCTCTTTATGATGATATAAATGGAGTTTATTCGATGTAAGGACAGCTTGATGCATAATATTATTTTCAAAAGAGCAAACATCAACTACAGTTTCAGAAATTGGAATACTGTAGGACTCTTGTCCAGTAGAAATACTCCATGATGTAATGTGTTTTTTACTTTCATTATTGGCTACAACTAATGTGTCATTTTTCAGGTTCATATAACAAGGTCTTGAAAGCAATTTTTGTGAATTGCCAGCATTAAATGTGTGCACTGGATTAAATTGAATTTCATCTTCATTTTTCTCAATTGTACACACCATGTGACGCACAAAAGGATTTTTAGCACTTGCCCGACATGAAAGCAATACATGATTATCTCTGTCATTATATTTCAATGAAGTAAAAGGTCCTTCAATGTTAATTTGGTTGCCATCATAATTACCCTCATTAAAGCGATAAGCGAAACAAGAATTCAATTGACATGCTATATAACCACCAGCCCGAAGAGCTGGACTGCTAGTTGGAACTGAAGCAAGAGATACAACTGGAGACCTGAAATTATATATCATTACTTATTATTTTAAATTTATATATAAAACACTGAAGCTTATAAGATTAAGAAATTTGCATTTGTTTGTATTAGTTTACATTAAAAGCATTCCTTTTAATACAAAAATAAATGGTTTACAAATTTATTATAATTTAGAGTGTTTGAGAGAATATCAATTAATTATTTGCCTGTATAATATTATACTTGAAATGTAATTTTTTTATATGGTTTTCAAAATTCTCTTCAAATTATCTTCTATCCCTACATCTTATGCTTCAAATAGTTTTTAATATAAACTGCTAACTTGATTATCAATTTTAACTTAATTATTTATATGTGCAAAAAAGAATTGAAATTAAATTTCTCACTTAATACTACACTTAATTTCTCACTAAAATACCATAAAAATTAAAATGATTGAATAACTTAAATTATGCTATGTTTTATGTTTAGAATATTTTCTTACCCATCTATAAAATTCTTTTTTATAGACATTGCAGATTGTAAGTATCTGACATCATACTCTGCAACAGTACCTTTTGTTCCTCCTACGAAAAATGTTTGACTACTAAAGTTTGACCAGCAACAACTCCATAAATTTGTTTCTTCTTGGTAACTATGAGTCAAAATATTACTTCGGATATCAGTTAACATAATTTTTTTATCAAATGCAACACTTAAAAGAATATTTGGGTGCTGTTCTTGGAAAGCCAAATCCCTTATAGCTCCGCTATGAATATTTTGGTTGACACAAGCACTAAGAGTATCTATAAATACCCTACTGATTCCATTACCACATGAAGCTACTAAAATTTTATGCCATGGATTATAAGCCATGACTCTACAGGAACTATTTGTGCATATATCAAAAACTTTGTTTCTTTTTAAAATTATATTTTCATATTGTACACTAAGAGTATTTCTTTCACTTGAAATTAAACTTAATTTCTTTTTTAATTCATCAACCTTCAGTCTTAAATTACTTATTTCTTGCTGATATAGTGTTTCTCTTGTTTGGTATAGTTTAAGGTCTTTTTCAGCAATGTCCTTTTTTTCACGAACCTCCTTTAGTTGCTCTTTTAATTGTTCTATTTCACTTGTATCAATGCACTGAAGTTTTTTTGCATATATAACTCTGATGTCTTTTTTCGAAGCTTTTGTATTACATTCTGGACATTTTCTTGCAGTTGCATTTTGTGCTATATTAAACCATTGCGTGATACACTTTAATCCGAACAAATGCCCACAACGTAAGGAACACAACCTGTGCTCTCCAGCATTACTCCAAGTCTCTAAACATATTGGGCACTTTTGATCTTCATCCATTGATTCATTTGCAGCATCTTGTACTATCACAGGTTTTGGTTCATCTAACTTAATTTTCTTTTGTGCTGTGGTAAATGATTTGTTATTAATACGATAGAAATTTTTAAGCAAATAAAGTATATCATAATTAAAAGTGAATAGCTTTTTAATCTAATACTCTCTACTTAATATATTGTTACTTTTATTACAGAAAGTAATAGTTATTATTAACTTTTAATAGTACCACCTAATTTATATTAAGATATAGAGTTCATCAATTGGAGTATATATTAGTATACACTTTTATCGTAATAAACTAGTATTAGTTACAAGAGGAAATGTTTCTTACATTGTACTATGGGTTCGTCTTCATTGTCTACAACTTCTTCATCTGCCTCAACTTCAGTGTCAGTGCCTGACTGGCTTGGTTGTTGGTGACCCTCATTTAAAACAGTACTAGCATCACTCAAATTATCATCCTCGTCTGACATAATATCTTCGCTACTATCGGAATCTCCAGAGGTGGTATTGATATCTTCGTCGTCTGAGCCAGATTCGACATTAATGTAAGACAGACTCTCTTCGTCGTCGCTGTAGTTCTCATTATCGCTAGCTCGCATCGTAGATCCTGCGGTTAACCTATCGTATATAAAATTTAAAAAGCCGCTATAGTCTGAAAAATAAGAGTTTCATAGATTAACATTAATTTAAAATTTGGACTAATAGTCAAACTGCTGAAATACAGCTATAACCAAATATAAACAATAAGTATAATGAAGTTACCATCATCGGAATCATCCATGTCAACAATCTCAGTCTGTGATGAGCCATCAAATTGTCAATGACGCTCAAAGACTAGTTGGAGCGAGAGTCAAAGTCAACACATATACTGAAAAAAAATAGAGAAACGCCAAGAATTTTTGAAGGTTATATTTAGCTGACAATAAAGCTTAAGTTAACGCCATAACTTCCTTATAGGAGCCAAAAATGGCCGTGAACTATAGCGTTATAGCTATAGTGCGCACGATACCTTTCGCGCTACTGGCGGTATAGGTACCTATAGGTACTACATGGCTTCTGCGTGTAACTGAAGATGAGTACTTCGATGAAAAGTGAAAGCTAAGCCATCTCAACCGCGCCGGCGCGCCAAACCGCGTGGTCTCACCATAGAGATATTATAGATAGAGTAGGTGAGACATAGAGGGACATGTAAGTGGAAGCGTAGCAGCAATAGAAAGAGAGAAAAGATATGGGACCTCTTTCTGTCTTTGTTTAATCGCGCATGCGCAAAACATAGTCCTATCGCTATTGGCGCTCCCACTCCCGCGCCCGCGTGTTTTCAAATGATGTAGAAAAGGTTTCCTGAAATGCAAGGAAGCTTTTAAAAAAAAATTTAGATTTTATGATTATATATTATATTTATTTAATAGGAATTAAGTAAATAAAATGTATACATATGATACTTATATTTTATCTTAAAAATTGTTTTATTCCCATCTCAACAAATATGGCCACCTTTTTTCTTGAAAAGACAGAAAGAGGTCCCATATCTTTTCTCACTATCTATTGCTGCTACGCTTCCACTTACATGTCCCTCTATGTCTCACCTACTCTATCTATAATATCTCTATGGGTCTCACTTGGTGCGTGTGAAGGCAGTGAAGGTGTGAATCTCAATGATCCATCCTGTAAAATTTTAGTTTTGTATAAACATGTTTTACAATTGTGTTTTATTTTTCTACATCGAATTCAATGTTTGTAGACAATTATGCATACTCGGTAAAGTAATTTTGTAGAAAAATATTCAATTTGTCACAATTTTTTGATTCATGAATATCTCTATATATATTTTAAATATAATTTGTCGTGTCACATATATATTTGAGTTTGTTTACGAATGCTCACCATTCACTAAGTATGAACAAATTACAGAAAATTAGCTGTGTAGTGTGCATATATACATGCATGGCCACGTCTCTGTCAAATCGAGAGGTCAAAGAATAGATTTTCGTTAAACTCTCAGGAAATGTTCTGCTACTCATTCTGGATATCCTTGAATTTTTTTAGATTTTGTTGACCCATAGTTTTGGAGATATATATAAGAGGTCAAAAACTGAATTTTGATAATTTTTTGCATTTTTGACCGATATTCATTAATTTATAACTCCTCAGGGAAGCATTTTTCCCGATAGACAAAAGAATAGTTTTTTTTTGTAGAATTTTCTCAGCTTTTACTTACGTATATGCAAATGAAACATATAAATTAAAAAAATTAAAAGTCCGATCCGCACTTTCTCTACCCAAAAATTCATGGAGATACCTTTTGATTGTCCAAATGTATCCATATGAATCCTGTAATAATTAACGATCGTTTTTAAATCCAAAACATTCCTACGTGTGTTAATTTTTAAAAAAAAGTCGTACACAGGTCTGAAAAAAATATAATTAAATTCTACGAAAAATGACAAGAAAAAAAGTGTATGTAAGACATTTCGAAATTTTGCTTCGTTTTTGAACTAAAAATTAATTAGAATTCTGAATTTAATGATGAAATATGTCTCAAATTTCATCAATATTAAAGGATTTTTTAGCTCAAAAACGAAGCAAAATTTCGAAATGTCTTACATACACTTTTTTTCTTGTCATTTTTCGTAGAATTTAATTATATTTCTTTCAGATCTATGTACAACTTCTTTAAAAAAAAAGGATAAAAAAGGATGACTCGAATAAATTTTTTTAGATCTAAAAACGATTGTTAATCATTACAGGATTCATATGGACATATTTGGACAATCAAAAGGTATCTCCATGAATTTTTGGGTAGAGAAAGTGCGGATCAGACTTTTAATTTTTTTAATTTATATGTTTCATTTGCATATACGTGGGTGAAAGCATATACGTACGGGGTTAAAAGTATTTTTATTGAAAAGCTGAGAAAATTCTGCAAAAAAAACTTTTGTTTATAGCGAAAAATGCGTCCCTGAGGAGTTATAAATTAATGAAAATCGGTCAAAAATGCAAAAAATTATCAAAATTCAGTTTTTGACCTCTTATATCTCCAAAACAATGAGTCAAAAAAATCTAAAAAAATTCAGGGATATCCAGAATGAGTAGCAGAACATTTCCTGAGAGTTTTAAGAAAATCTATTTTTTGACCTCTCGATTTGACAGAGACTTGGCCATATATATATATATATATATATAAATTTCCATAGTCGTTATTTCTGGGACGGTATAATGTATATAAGCGT
>JAPYZP010004170.1:0-14464 GCA_030522985.1 Torymus sinensis
TTTATGGGCGCACCTGAAAGAATGTGAGAACTTGCGCGGCGTCCCAGAACATGGGATGCTCGTGGACCGCATGTGCGGGCGGTCTATCAACCGGATCGCTGGAGATCATCGCCTTGATCAGCACCAGGGCGACCTGTTTTTCCGCCTCGGAGATGTTCTGCAGGGCCGAGAGTTCGATCTCGCCGTCTGAAAGTCAGGAAAAAAAAAAATCATCTTACAAAGTGCAATATTGACACACTCGGTAATCATAATTAACGACCCAGCGTGCGCTTTCTTCAGCACGAGCATAATGTTTATCAATAATTTACGATCGACCTGTATCCTTGAGCTGGATATAAAGCTGCTGCTAATTTGATTTCGTTATCAGTTCTTAGGAATAAAAGAAAAGTGCTTTTCTCTCAACTGATTTTCTTTTATTGTAATGTGAACATTTTCTTTTTTTATGTATGAATTGACGGCATTCACGCTCATCTTCTAGAACGGGAGATAGATCACACTTTAAAATAGAGAGCGTGAATAAGTATTCATATTTTACACCTGCGCAAATGAAGTACAGCGACGACTGATTTTTCTGATAACACAATCCTATGTTAACGTTTTGACGAGTGAGCTCGTAAATAACTCATATCGCACACACACGCTCCGAAAATTCGAGACTTCCCTATGTACAATGGGATCGAAGCTACGCCCGGTGCAAATACCAAAGCCATTTTCATATTATCGTCTTTTCTATAGCCACGTGTTACGTTTCGTTTATGTTTACCGTAGTTTTCTTTCGAACCATAATCAAATATGATTTGCCCAAAAAAATACTGTTATGACTCATTAGTCTTTGTTTACTTTAGGAAAATAATTTTATCGAGAACTTATGCGAAGTACTTTTCTAGAACGTGTGTATATATCTGAAAACCGAATCGGAGCGTGATTAACTAAAAGTTTAATGTAATTTTGATATCAGTTGTGCAACGCGGCAGAGCGCGTTCCGCGAAATAGTGTTTACGTAACAAAGTTCTGTTATTAGGAGCTAAAAATCAAAATTACGCATTGATTGCTTCCTTTTGATTACACGCAACGTCCTGCTAAGGTTCGCGCGGGATGTACTCTTATCAAGCACTATATTCTACGCCTATTGCTGTACTCTAAAAACATTTTTATCAGTCGTTTTTACGCTTCTACTTTTTTTTATCGTACATATTTTATAGTCTATTGGCACGATTATACAAAAAAAAGAAAAATAATATAATGTCGAGCCGTTTCATGAAAAATTAATTTCCACTAAACGTTAGTAGGTAATTAAACGCAAATTGTACTCTAAATATCATTCTAATCATTACCAACCAATTGGAAAAGTGCCACTGATATATACTCACACAGAATGTTAGCCTGCCGCTTGAGTGGCTCGCCAAACGGATGTTTGCCGTTGGACAGAACGTAGTAGAACACGCAGCCGAGAGAGAATATGTCGACGGCGCATGTGGTGCGCTCGCCGTTGAGCATCTCCGGGGCGATCCAGCCGTCGGTGCCGGTTACGCCCGAGCGCCTCGAGAACGACATGCGGCCGAGCTGCAACTTCTTACAGAGGCCAAAGTCCGAGATCATGGCGCGCACCTCGCCGCGCGGTCCCGGCGCTGACAGCAACACGTTGTGCGGCTTTATGTCCCTATGCACTGCGGACAATCACTTTTTATTTAGCATATACACGCTATAGAGATGCGAGCATTGTTCTTTTGACGTTCACATTACCTATGTCTAAGGAATGTAAATGCGCTAGGCCAGAGGTAGCCTGTCTGAGTATATTCTTGGAGGATATCTTGCTCCGGTCGTAGCGGCCGGCGACGTAGTCCTGTACCGTCGCCTCGGCCAGCTCGAGAGCTATGTAGCGAAAGAGCCGGTCCTGCTCGGTGCAAAAGTACCGCACGACGTTAGCGTGGGCGTCGGACTCGCGCAGAAGGGCCACCTCACGGTCCGCGAACGTGAAGCAGTCGGGTAGCAGTCGCTTCACAGCCACCAATCGTCCGTCGAATTCGCCCCTGTTGAGAAACAAAAAAATGTCATTAAGATATTATTGTATTGGTGTTTTTTTTTCTTATTTTGGTTTTTTTAATAATTACTTGTAAACGAAGGTGCCATCGCAGCCTTTGCCGAGGACTTCGTCGGCGTTGAAGGTGACTTTACCCACGCGCACTAGGCCCTCGCCGATCTCCTCCGGCGAATTATAGATGACGCCGTTCTTACCGGTGCTACCGGTACGGCTGTTCTCTCGCGAGCCCTGGTCAAATTGCTAATATCAGACGTGAAGAATGTTTCTTTGGCTTTTTCTAACAGCCAAAGCTCGGGTTCAGTTAGTTTTATTCGAGGGTCAGATTGGAAATTTACCTGAGACAGATGTTGGAATTCCTTGAATTGAGCGTTCAAGTACCAGAACATTGTTACTACACACCCGACGAGAATAATAAGCGACAGTTTCAAGCCCTTGTTTTCCTGTTGATTGAGCCACTTTTTACTGGCTGTGTAAGACATGGCGAGAGCCCTGCGCCATCCTCTACTTTCATAGCCAGATTCGTTCAGCTGCTTTTCGTCAATGGTGACGCCTACAGTTTCCGATGTATTGAATATATTAGCGGTATGGATTACGGGATCGGATCGTCCAGTAATCTGCAGGGGCTGGTTGTGAGGTTTGTACTCGGCAGGAACTTCGTAGTGCCCTGAAATTTTGTTTTTTATTTAATAGATCTATAAATGTGTTGTTTGCGGAATTATAGATTTTGTTGTGTTATTTACCAAGCATCATAATTTTACTATTTGGATCCTCAGATGATCCAGTTTCATTGTCCTCAAATGATGGAGATGGGAAATCATTCTTTGGCAAGTGATTCATTATTGGGCCCTCAAGCAATAACTGTCCAGCTTTACTAGTTATTGTAGGTGTTGAAGAATCTACTAAAGATGGCAAAGCATACAACCCATGGCTATGCTCTCCAATGTATAATGTTGGGCTAGAATTAAGTAAGATATTCTTTAAAGAACCAGTTACTATATAATAAGAATAAGCAAATATTTTTACAGGATTATATGGCAACTTACAAGAATTGAAATTCATTTGGTTTCACAGAAATTTTCTTCAACAACTGGCTTAAGGTGCCATCAGCAATACTGGTAAATGGTACTGTTACTAGGCCATCTTGACTTATTGTAAAAACTGCTATCACTGGACTTCCAAGATTGATATCCCATAGAATATTCCCAAATCTATCTACAGTTACAATCTGTCCTGTGGAACTTCCAGCAAAATGATTTAAGTCATAATCTTCCACAAGTTTTGGGTCCATTTTAGCAGCAGAATAGTCATAGAATGTGACATTCCATTTTCTATCTTTGCGTTTACTGTCAATCATTATTATGTTATATTCTGTTCGACCAACAAATACAGCATTTTGAGTATCTAATGGACAAGTATTTTCTGCTTTATTGAACCCAAGAAGTTGTTCTCGTTCGCCTGTTTTTGGATCTACACTGAACCAAGTATCAATCTTCCGACCAGTATATAGTATACCGTCACTGCTACGACATGGACTGCTAGCTACTAATTGTGGTATTGTAAATGGTAGCTTTTTGAGTGCTTCTGTTTCAGGACCAAATAAATAAAGGGATCCATCTTTTGGATCAGGTAAAAATACAGGCCTAAAACAGTGTTTACACAAGTTAAAAGCTTTACTTTTTTGGATTTTATATTCAAATGCATACTTGTATAAACTTACATTGTCTTTTGGGACACATCATGAGGAACTTTGACTGCTGGTTCTGAAATAACAGGAAAGTTTGTTCTTTGTAAACAGGATTAAAAGATAAAATTTTGGTACGACAATAAATATTAATCTTTATTACTATGATTTTTTTTATTTAAAAAAAAATCATAAAAAGTTGAAAAACTAGCTCAAAACTAATTTAGATGCCATCGAATCTCCCCTGACCTCTGCTCCACAGCAATCAACGACCCATCCAGGGTGGAGAACATGAGCAGGGTATCATCGGGATCAGGAATCAATCCGGTACTGGGGGTCTGCAAGCGATAAACAAACAATGTAAATACTTTCTCGGCTGAGTCCTAGGTACCTTTCTCTATACCAAAGCACGCAGCCTACCTCAGTCGTCGCCTGCTGGCCCAGGGCACAGCAGATGAACGAGAAAAACGTCTGATAGAGCAATCTATTCATGGCTGCTGTTCACCGGCGGCGCACGACGTTCCTCCTCCTCCTCTACCACTCTTCACACCTTATCAGCACCACGGAACTAGCGCTAGGTTATAATACGTCTGTCCCCTCGTCGTCGTCGCCACTACCACTGCAAGCAACCGCATCCCCCGCGACTGTTACTACTTAAAAGTCCGTTAAGGGCGTCTTGTCTTGCTATGCTGATGCTGGAACGCTGGCGCACGAGTTTGAAAATAATTATTAGCGTCGAAGTACTTAGCCTGAAGGTAAAACGCGCGTTGCGTCATTTTGCCAGAAAGGGCATTGGATATGAGAGAGAAGTCAACAAGTTGTCCCGCGCTTACAGCCAGCTCCCGCCAACTTGGGAACAATGCTGCGAAAACATAATCTTCGACCCATCAGAATTAGACGACACTTGCTGAGAGCGGACAATAGACAAACAGTTCGCGGACATTTTTGCCATACGGTACTCTTCTGTCTTGCTCGCACGCACTCTCGTCTTTTCACGATACAATGGTATACTACTCCGCTTCGCTTTTTTACCGTCCGCGTTAACGTTACCTCCTCCTCAGCTCCTCTCCTTTTCCTTTTAAATCGCTCGTAGCGCCATCTCATCGGAAGTAAACATCGTGGAAAAAGCGAAAAAGCCAATAAAAAATATCTATCTCACGACTCTCACGAGCCTGCTGCTGCTGCGCAACATGTGTCGCGGACTTCTTATCTATTGCTGGTCTTTTTTTTTGTTGTTGTTGAAATTCAGAGAATAGAATTATTGAACTGTATATACTTCTGCAAAAAATAACTTCCGATTTAGATTATTTTATCTTGAAGAATAATAAACGTTTTCTTTTCAGGAAAATAGTTTTATACAGACGACAATCAAATTTTAAAATATTTTCGCGTACCTGATATATTTTTTTGTTGTTTTCAATCTTTTAGATTAAAAAAAAGTAATATTATAAAATGGTTATCTTTGACGGTAATCGCGGTACTGCTTTCAGTAAGAATATGCTTTCCGAAGGTGTACTTATATTTTTTCCTTTTTTTTTTAATTATACGCACTGCTAAACAGCAGAAGACAGATATAATTTACTTTTTCTATTTCTAATCAATCATTTAAGTATCTCGTATCCACATCAACGCGCGTTCACGAGTACATTCAAATTTTCGCGCGCCATCGAACTGTCGCTCGAATCTCGATACATCGAACTTGCGCTACTAATCGATTCTCCGTTCGACCGCAACGACGAAATTCAAATAACAGTCGAAACCGTCGAAATGGCATCACTCGGGCCTCGAGCACTTGTTCCGCTCCATATTTGTGTATTTGACTTCCCTCCGCGCGCGACGCGCGTGCGCAACTTTGCAAGTTCGCGCGCACTTTTGCTTACAAGCTATAAGTAACCAATATCATATCATATCCCGAGAATTCCCGAGAAAAAAAAATCCCGTGAATTCCGGCACCTCCAAGCTCCAACTTCTATTCGCCTCCGTACAATATTCTGTCGCGCTGTAGGTAGTACGCATACTTTACACGCGTTTGACCACTACGGTGTGTGCTTCAGCCGAGCCGCCGCGTGAGTCTGCCGTTTTTTTGTTCATCCCGCGTCGATGACACGAGGTTACGGCGAGAGTGAGCCAAGGCTCAAGGCTGACACGCGAGAGGGAGAGAGAAAGCAATTGAGCTCTGGTAGAACAAGCGGTGCGCGCGGTAGCAGCACGCAGTAGCAGCACAATCTGCCCGCACGATACGGTGACGACGGGCGATTATACGTCACATACGTACGCGGACATTACGTGTGCGCGGGCGCTACGTACAATATCTCCTTCTCCCTCTCTCTCGACAGAGGTTATAGGAATAGGAAAGCCGCCGCCGGGGAGGCGGAAGAAGCACGCGTGCGTGTGTTGAGCCATCAGCGGTGGCGGTGGCGGTGGCAGTAGCAACAGCAGCGGCCGCTCGCTGCTGTGGAATATGTGGGAACCCGGCGACGGCGACACAACCAGCAGCGGTGCAGCGGCAAGCCGGGGCCTACTACTCCTGACTGCCGTTTTCGGCGCCTGCCTGATACTCTACAAAGCCTGGGGACCATTGCTCCTTATCACCTGTGCCCTCGTGCTCGTCGTGCACACGTGCTACTCGCTCCTCGTCAACGACAGCCTACTCCCGCCACATACTCTGGTGCTGCTGAGGTACGCCAGGCAGATAGCCCTCGAGTTGGCCCAGACCCTGAGGCTCCTGAGTGTCATTGGGATTAGGAGAGGGAAGGAGTGGGCCAGGTATCTGAAGGAACTCTGGGAGGAGAGACAGAGGAGAGCCACCTTAGCTGCTAGCGCTGCTACCAACGTGGAGGAAGTCATGAGTGGAAGGCCCAGGAACGTTTACAGGCTCAGCACAACGGTTAGTTCTGGGATTACTCGAGTGAACAGTGTGTGGTAAAGATTAATGTTTGTGTCTTGCGCGAAGATGAGAATCACTATTTCAACAACTTGGGTTTGGATTCATGGTTTTGTCGTACCAGTGTGAATAACAGCATGGATTGTTTTGTTGCGCCAACTTTTACAAGATGATTTAACTTGGCCATAGATTAGAGTTTTAGAATAATCAACTTTTTATAAGAATCTAATTGAATATCTCTCTCAAGTCGGTTTAATCACATTTAAATATAGAAAAGATTACGCTTATCAGATCTACTAATACCTGAAATATAACTAATTATTAAAAAAGTTAAATTTACAACATCAAAAGTAAAATTATTTGAAAATATAAAAAGGAGTTTGTGTTAATATTATTTTGAGGTTATGAAGCATGATATTACAATTGTTTGATAAGATACTCAGGTGTATTAAGATGAAAAGTAATGATAATTGTAATTCATACTTTGTAAAACACTTTATTGATTGTTTCATACATTAATCACAAGTGATTCATGATGCTCTTACTTACAACTTGATAAATTGTTACATATAGTATGATTTTGTTGTGATTTTATTCATGATTTTATCATGTGCTGATAATAAATATTTTTTTCTTAATTAGGGCACTGATCTGACAGAGCAAGTAAGCCCAATTGGTAATGACCGCTATCACTTTGTCCTCAACGGAGCCCACGATGTTGCTAGGACTTCAACGCCATTACCAAAAGGAGAAACATGGAAAAAAGATGGTCAGCCAAATGGACAAATTGGTCTATTCACACCTATTAACGCTGTTGCAAGTAAAAAAGTTCCAGCTATGCGAAGCGAAAATAGACAACCTAATACTTTAGGTATACCCCGTGATGAAACTCTGTATAGCCCTAAAGGTTCGCCTTGGGGCAACAGCATCAGTCCCAAAATGAAAAAAAAAGATGTGAGACTTGTACAAACTGTTGCTGGACCTCTTTTAGCTTCCACTAGATGCAACATTGCTCCTAAGTAAGTTTGAACTTACCATATTTGTAAATTATAGAAATTGAATTTTTATTAAAAGGTCAAAAAGGTTTATAAAACCAAGTATTTAAAAATTATTTTGTCATACGTGTCCGTAAAGTACGTACTTTACGACCTGTTTTGCGGCTGTAAAGTCGTAGTTTACGGACACGTATAACAAAAAATTATATTCGTTACTCGGCCGTGAAGTCTTCCTTTACGGCCTAGTACCGAAAATTACTATTTATTCATTATTTATTAACACATACAAATTTTTTTAGCATACACATAGATTTAAGTTCTCCTGGTATCACAACACGATTAACAAAGTACGCTTCAGAAGCTAACAACAAGTTAACCCATCAATCTCAATATGGCTTGGGTCAATTTCCAAAAGTAAATCTCAATGCATTATCTGCACCACTTTTAAGTCCTAATACAGCAAGAGCTAGAATGCCAGTAACAGTTAGAGTCGCTCCTCCTGAAATGATGAATTATGCTCCATCAGAGAGTCAAGCCTCTACTTCACAAGAGAAACATAAAATGTTTCCCAGTACTTCAACATCTGATCAACCAAAGGAAACAAAGTCTTGTCCCAGTGTTGCTCAAGTTTTGAAAGAAATATCTTTAAAACGACATGCTTCTAGAGAGGATATAATGTTAGATATAGTGAAAAAACAGCGGACAGAGAGAATTGGAGAAGATCAGTTAGAGAATCTCGAAGAAATGATGCAAAAGAGGGCTAGGGAAGAATCAATTACGTCAGAAGAAGACTCATCTCCTCAGTCAAAAATCAGTGAAAGGCCTTTGAAACGCCCAAAAGCATCTTCCTGTCACGATATTCTAAATTCGCTTAGCTCCAGCATGAACGTTTTTTCTGGTGTTAAAAGAAAAGCCAGTAAGTATAATCTAATGGTTTTTTGATTGATTATATGAACCTTATGACATTTTCTAATGAACTTTCGCTTTTTAGTGGATACTTCGCGTTGCAATACTCCAGATATCGAAAAGCATTTTAAACCATCATCAATATCTCCAAACAGAAGTAGTTCATTTACCGGACAAAGTTCAGGAGAAATCGCAAGATCTAAAGAAGAACTTAATGTTATAGTGCCCATTGCAAATGCATCAGGAGAACCTCATAAACAGAAAATCCCGGAAAAGAGCCCAGAAACACCTAAAGATAAAGAACATTCTTATGAAAACCGTCTAACAACGCAGGAGTCTGCAAAAGCTTTGCATCTACCGTCAACGCCCAGAATACCCAAAGAACGACCAGTACCACCTAAAGCTGAAAAATTAACTGACAAATTATTCATGAGGGCTGATTCACATGTAAGGGACAACTTGAAAAATTACATTGATGAACAAGAAAGCGTAGAATCTAAATTCATAACAGATGATAAGGACGAAATTAAAAAGCAAGATATTGTCAACATGAGGCAAAATAAATTGAAAAGCATGTTTGAAGCCATATCTGGAAAATGTAAGTATATACAATATTGCTTTTAGCTTCGTTGAAATGATATAAACATTAAATTTTTTTCCAAATGATATTAATGTCCCTTATTTTAAATATTCCTAGCTGCCAATAAAATCGATCCAGACGTGGTCATCCATGCTGAGGAAATTATACCATCATCGTTGTCCGGCTACACTTCACTAAGCTCCGGCACGACAACGACGACAGTCAACACATCACCAATCACGACGAACATAGTACCGATCTTGAAAACGGATAGCGAAGCTAAATCACCGACCACGAAGCACGTTACCTTCAATCTACCCACCTCATCGTCCTTGCTCAGCAGCAGTCTCAGCTCCACCACTAGTAACACCCAAAGTCTTTCCTCGTTCACCAGCAAGGACACGTCCAAGCCGGCAGTAGAATCCAAGCCACCGAGCACCGGGGCACCGAGCTTCGGAGGTTTCAGCAGTAACAGTACCACGAGCTCTGGCGTAAACTTTAACTTTGGCAGCAATGCACCGATCACTTCCACTCCTTCCTCCAAACAATCTGCACCCCAGAGTACGGCGAGCGGCTTCTCGTTCTCAACAAGCACCGCTGCTACCAGTACTCTCGCCGATACGAAGAGCGCGACGATAACGACGACGACAGCGAGTGCTGGCATCAGTCCATCCCTGTTCGCTCCAAAATCCACCTCCCAAGGATTCGGCCCGTCCGGCGCTGTGAGTTCCTCCGGTTTCTCATTCGCAGCTTCAGCTAAAACAACGCCGACGACGGCTACGGGACCCTCGATCGCCCCGTCTTCTTTTGGCTCCAATGCAGCTACGTCTGCGCCTAGCATCGCGCAAACAAGTGCACCCTCTAGCGGTGGCTTTTCCTTCGGAAGTACCTTAGCCAAGAGTCCGACCAGCACATCCATCGCACGTAAGTCTCCTCCTATCAACAGGAGATAAGATAACCGACGAAAATGGATAAACCTCTATCTTAAAAATAAACTAATGAATTTACAGAACCAAAAACGATGATGACGACGACACTACCAGCCTTCGGCAGCGATAAGAAGGAGTCGACAACTGGCTTCTCCTTCGGCGCTTCCACCCCAACCAATAGCCTCGCAGCTTCAACCACTGCCGCCAATCAGCCACCTTCGATCTTCGGTTCCACCACCTCCACGTCGAGTCCCATGTTCTCAGCGGGCAATCCATCAGCAGCTCCGAGTTCAGCGGCTCCAACGACGTCGGCCCCTCCGATGTTCAGTTTCAACTCGAGTGGTAATAAGCCGGCGACGGGTGGCTTTTCCTTCGGTGGTGCGTCGGCCGCGGCAGCGTCGACTGCAGCTCCGGTGAACACGACCACCAGCACTTTCGGAGGTCCCTCGCCGACGCCGGCGAGCAGCATCGGTGGCACGTTCGCACCGCCAATCGCGTCAAGCGCTATGGGCAGTCCTGCCGTTATCGGTAAGTTTTTTTTAAAGTTTCTGGGTAAATTATGGTTGATTTTATGTTGTTGTTATCATATATATATTTTATATTATTTTGTAATTATTTTTTGTTTATGAATTAATTTATTTTTATTTTTTATTATACTTATTCATATAGATCAGGTAACTGACAATAATAAATGTATGTGTTATATTTAAAATTTCAATACATCTCTCGTGATCGTATCTAAAGCTCTATCATTCTGTAACTGGCACGTTCCTTCTGTGAATTTCTACTTGCCAGTGTTCATTACTGTGTCGACTGTTCATTATACCAATCCAACCACCACGTATTAACTATTCTTATCCTATCTCTAGCACCAAAACCATCGTTCGGCCCCTCAGCATCATCTCTCTTCGCCGCCCCGTCGAGCACGCCGAGCCTCTTCAGCGCCGCGTCCGCCAGCAGCGCTACTTCAATGTTCAAATCGCCAACATCCTCCACATTGGCAGCAACCACAACACCCACGACGTCGTCGATATTCGGCGCTCCATCCGCCAGTCCAGGCTTTGGAACACCCTCGACGACGGTAGCTACGCCTACGTCTAGTCTCTTCGGTAACACTCCGGCGCCGGGGACCACCACGACGCCGACTCTCTTTGGAAATAATCCATCGGCAGCGGCGGCAACGACGGCGTCGACGCCTAGCTTGTTTGGGAACAACCCAACCACGACGTCAGCGGTCCCGAGTCTCTTTAGCAATGTTGCTGCGATAGCGACCAGTTCAACGGTTTCGCCTTTCGGTGCCGCGGCAACGCAACAGCAGCATCAGCAGCAGCATCAGCAGCAGCAACCACAACAGCAACAGCAGAGTAGTATATTCTCTGGAGGGAATACCTCGACGGCGTCGCCTGCTACATCGTCAATCTTCGGGTCGACCGCGGGTGCTCCAGCGCCTAGTGGATTGTTTAGTGGAGCTACCAGTTCTGGCACGAGTATGGTGAGTGTTATCTACAGTAATACAACTTTCCAAGTCAACATTGAACCTATAACGAATAACTCATTCGCTCTGATAGGCACCAGCTGCAAGCACGTCTAACACCCCCACGGGTATATTTGGCCAGACGCAGCAGCCAGCCTCTTTGTCCTTTGGCTCGACAACATCGGCCTTCGGTTCGACTACCGGACCTTCAGCTTTCGGAGCACCGAGTTCCAGTGCCCCGGGTACATCAGCGTTCGGAGCACCGAGTTCCAGTGCTCCGGGTACATCAGCGTTCGGAGCACCGAGTTCCAGTGCCCCGGGTACATCAGCGTTCGGTGCCCCACCATCAACCACCGGTGGCCTGCCGTCTTTCGGTACCATCAAACCCTCACCGCAATTCGGCGCGCCCACAGCTTCAGCACCAGCACCGACGAACGCCCCCGGCAGTACGATCTTCGGCTCGGCGAGTGGCGGTGGCTTTGGTGCACCCGCCGGTGGTTCCGCGCCGGCTTTTGGCTCTACGCCCGCGAGTGCCAGCGGATTTGGCGCGCCTAGCGCTAGTAACGTGGCGCCGAGCTTCGGAGCTACGAGTCCACCCGCGTTTGGCAGCAACACGACGAACTCGCCGTTTGGCGCTCAAGCGACGACCACAGCCACGCCGACGTTGTTTGGCAATGCAGCACCGGGACCGAGCGGAGCACCGAGCTCCGGTGCCGCGTTCTCGTTCGGTGGCTCCCAGCCGCAGCAACAGCCACAGCAACCGCAGCAGCAACAGCAGCCGCAGCAGCAAACCGCTTCGTTCGCCTTCGGCGGAGCTGCGCCAGCTGCCCCAGCCACGTCCGGTGGTATGTTCCAGTTTGGCACGGCATCGACTGCGCCTAAACCAGGTTAGTCTACCATAAACTTATAGGATAAGAAATTTCTTTTACATTTGAAGGATGGTTGGTGGTTGGTAGTGAAACTTGTAAGAATATAATTGTCGTGATTTCTTTCTTCCGTTTAACAGCTGGATTCAACTTCAACGCGCCCGCAGCAGCGCCCCAAATCAACTTCACGGGGGCCGCGCCAGGAGGAGCTGCGCCAGCGTTTAACGCGCCGCCGGCGAATATGTTTAGCATAGGCTCGGGAGGCTCGTCGACGCCTCGACCGCGTAACAGCCGAACGCGCCGACAGAGATGATGGAGAATTTAATGAGAGAACATTGTGTGTACGCGACATTGTGTATCCAATGAAACTTTACAGATAGACACATACACGCGCACAGACATATATACATAAACACTGGAACAAAAATACACATTCAAAGTCTCTTTTAAGGGTAACTTTTCTAGGCGAAATTGATTCGCGCGCGGATCTTGCTCTCTCACTTTGTTAAGCCGCGTCTTTTTTTTTGTAACGATGCGCCAGGTGTAAGCGAGAGGGCCAGTATAGCGGAAAAAGAGAGTATATTATAAATTAATGCAAAATAAAGACTAATCAATCTCGCTGCGATTGTACTATGATGACGTTTTTGTTCTAGATAAAAGAAAGGGGGTCGAATTAAAGAAATGAATGAAACTGTCGTGATACGTGGATGCGAACGTATTGAGGAGTACGCGCACACACTGCCCTCGCAAACTTTTTTTACCGATTTAGCTAATATACATTCGATAGAACTGCGATTGGTTAGATAGATAAAGTATACTTTATAAACACTCGTGATAAACCCCCTTTTTTTTAAACGAGGGGAGGCAACGAAATGATGATAGGTAATTATTTGTAATCTCCCTCCACGGAAAATTATATGCGTAACTATGTACAAAATGACAAATGTCGCGATTTCGTTGCCGATCCCGAATTCCTTGGCGTTTTACTACGCAATTACGTGCGGGTGTATGTACATATGAGAATGTAGAAAAAATAAGGGTATAAACCGTTTATAAATAGAATTTAAATATTATTATCCGAAAATCAACTGAATGAATGATTCTTCCTGTATAAAAAGTGACTGACGAAAGTATCGTGAAAAGAAAGTAGAATTATTTTATGTATTATTGTTTCTCATCCAAATCAAGCTTGAAGCTTTAAATCCAAGGACAGTCTGAGATTGTTCTTGGCTCGTTGGATATTATACTGTGACTAGATGATTATTATTGTAATTATTATTAATAAAGTGCAAAAATGAAAAAATGTTAAAGTGTAGGAGGAATGATTCGTCGGCTCTGATGCAATTAGAATTTTTGAAAAATGACAAAGTGTAAAACTAATAGTTAGACTTTGGTCATCATAAGCTTTAGAATGAAATTAGTCTTGTGTTACGCGGCACTGCAGAAGCGACACAATTGAAAACTGTATGTGAGAATATAGGAATGTTCGATGCCAAGTTGAATGCAAAGCTTAGTAATAAAACTGATAGTCTATAAGGATTTGATGTAACTCGTAAGCACTCGAAGGGGCTTAAAGTTTTTAATAATTTTGTAGTAATGCAAGGTGTAGTAATATATTATTCATATTACGAACTACCATACTTTACAATAATATTATCAAAAGAATAAATCATATTCTCGTATTGTAAAAGGCGAAATCTACTCTCATTTTTCAATATTCCTACAATATTTCGTATCATCTTTCGGAGATTACATATTTTATTTAGCTAAATTAATTCGAAGACTAATAGATTTTTTCTATGAGATTTTATTTTTCACTTTTACTACTTTATTCGAGTATGTGGAGGTAAATTGTAACACTTTAGAATGGAAACGATTGTGTTTGCGGCGAATATTATATTTGTGTTAATTCAGACTCACAAGGGAAAACAAATGATTGACTTATACGGCTTATTAGTATACATCATTCAATTACATAACTTTTGATAAGGGACATGTAAACACGAATTACTTAAGCTGTGTAAATAAAGAGCAATTATAATTATACGTATTTTCATTTAATAAAACATTCTTTTCCAAGAATCTTCTTCGTCTTTAATTAAATCTTA
>JAPYZP010004171.1:0-10551 GCA_030522985.1 Torymus sinensis
GGTGATGGGATCAAAACAATTTTCCTCGATCCTTCTTTAGTTAACAGATATCCGCGTGGTTTTATATCAATGTAATATCCATTGGTATTTTCGGCTTATACTGACCTGACTCTGATGTTGAATTTCAACCAGTTCCATTGTACAATAATCACATTTTTAATGAAATTAAATGGAAAAAGGAATGAAAATAAAATAGAAAGAGTCACAAGGATATTACGAAAAACTTTGTTTTTATTAACTTAATACATAAATTTGAAAAATAAGGTAAAGTATATTGCTATTATAGTAAACTATATGAGAGGGTTTCGAAATAAAAAAAAAATCATTATAGTTTGGTAACAATGACGTATTTAATAACCGTTTCAACAATATTACAGCGCCATACATGTTGTAAACTGATAAGTCATAATTTTTCATATTTAGTATATGGTCAGTTACATGCGAAATTACACTTCAACACTTGTTTTTTTTTCACTTTAAGCAGCATTATTATTTATCATACATACATACATTATGCGTGTTTTAGAGCTCCTGATAACTGGTTAATTTTCAACCGATTACCTGGTGAGCAATCGGCATGGTCTGTAGTGTTTCGGTATACAAGATTCATATTATTTCGATTAACCAATCACATTTATTTTTATAATGATTCGTTTAATGTAAAGTACTGTTGAATAATATAAACCATTGAACCATATAAAAATTTCAATTCATTATTAATTTTAATTAATTATTAGAATAAAATTAATTGAACCAAATTCTTTTTTACTGATGAACTTGCTTTAATATAATTGTTTGTTTATTTGAGCCTCTTACTTTGATTGAAAGAATTACTCAAGATAACGGTAACCGAAACAACATGAATCATCTATCCTTGTATAACCTGTTTATTTAATCTTTAACCGGACATACAGTTCGATACGTAACACTCGTTAAGCGTGTTTGTATTTGTTTTTATCATTGTTATACTTGCTTTAATAATTTTTTCATGGGTTGAACAACTTCCTTTATCTAACAAAATAACCATAAAGAATTGTTTAGATAACTAACTTTACTAAATAAATAAATACTAAAGGTAAATAATTTTGCTACTATTTATATATATATATTCCACAAAAGGAACTCAAAAATTTGTTTTTTATATATATGTCTAAAAATTTTAACAAATCATCTCACAGCATAAATGTTATTTGTAATATATTTTCAAGAAATAAAACTTCAATTGTTTACTCAAATTCGGACAAATTTTAATTAAATTATATAACTTTTTCTAATACTTTAGAAGTCACAATCATTTACTTTTTAGTGACATTTTTATTAACTTTTATATGGAGAGACGGTTATAGAAGAGATAATAATTAGGAACAGGTACGTTAAAGGTCTATTGTTCAATTATTACGTAATCACAAATACTTATTACATAAAAATGCATTAAAATTAAATCGTCATTATTGATACAAATATACATTTCACTTAAAAAATATACGTACACAAACATAATAAAAATGACTTAGTTATTGGAATCCAACAAATAAAATAAAAAAATTCTACCCTATGTTAGTAAATTATTATTATTTACAATATTGGTTAATCGACAGTGTACTTTCTAATGTTTAATACAATTAAAACATTATAATACTATAATACATTTTAGGCGAATCGTAGTTTTTCGATTCCAATTCAAAAATTGCGACTTAGACGAGAATTTTCTATATATTTATATTCTTACAGATTTTTTCATACTTTATAGTGTTATTTATTTACAAGAGAATAGAAGAAACTGGAATAATCATTGCTCATTTAGCTTTGCAATGTAGATTCCAAACGCCCGCTTTGTCGATAGTGATGAGTTCTTTGTGAATTTCTGCGACTACGATGATATGAATATTCAGGGCTTTCAAGCGATTTATAGCTTGGTATTTTTAAGAAACTCATGAAAAAAAAGAAGAATTTCAATATCAAACTTTAATTTTATTTGCCTCTCAAGAAAATATTTAAATTTGGTATAAAAAGTGGGGTTTCAGCTTCGAATTTACCAATCAAAATAAATCATTTTAAAATTTAAATAATTATAATTTTTCTGTTAAGGTCGCAGTGTTTGCCCTTTTTCGGCGTTATTTACAGATAATAAATGAAACCCAACCTACATTTTTTAAATTACCTTGACAAACCCTTAACATAGTTTGATCGATAATATTTCTTTTAATCCGACAACTTTCGTATCACGAATTGCATGATACTCATTGCTTTGAATATATAGATTATATTGGTAAATTTTATTAAACTTACAGTCTCATATAATTTTACACTCGCACTTGTTTATTTACTGCAATAACTATTACTAACAAATTTAGAATTTCATTAAACATTGTGAATATAACAGTATAACTCAAAAATAAAATAATAGTATCCACTATTATTTTTGCATACTCTTTTTATTAATATCAAATTTTATTTTTTGCAAAATATTTGTTTTAAAACGTTTAACGCATTGAGACTGTATTACACAAGTTAAATTTAATGAAATTATTAAATTATTAGAGGCCAGCTCTCAATAAACCGCATTCTTAATAAACACAGAGCACCGTGTCACGCAAAATATGCCTTGATCTGCGTCTCAAACCTTCCCCACGGTGAAAAAAGTTTTCGGACTTTCATAAAAATACAGCTATACTTCTTTTATAATATGTATATGCATTATATTTATACATGTATTATCTACGATATGCTTACAATGAGTCGTTCTAGGGCAGAAAAATCAACTTCGAAATTTATCGTCAACCATTCTAACAAACGATTTTAATACATAAATATTATATATGTCTCTAACATTGTAAAGTCAGAGGCACAATGCTTAAATTGCACACGTTGAACACTTGATGTATTGAACGCCTAATAGTTACAACGTTAAATGTGATGAAAACCAGATGCCTTAACGCGATATACTGTAACATTTTGTATTCTTAGTGCGATAGAATGGGACTAATGCACCAACTCGATGTTGATCGATCCACCTCTAAGACGAACTTATGTATTCCCTAACTTTCCTAAACATACTTTTCTTAATTCTACTTTTGGGAATCGCGAAACGCGATTCCTGATATGTTATCTTGGTTCAGCAAGTAATGATGTCAAACTTAAAAGGTATAATGCAAAAAAAGACGCTAAACGCGCGAGGTGTTTCGCTATGCTCCCTTGCTGATTGGGAGCTGTTTAGCGGATAACAACGCGCATTTTATAATCTATACTTAGAATTATGCTTCTTTACTAATCGACTTACACTTTTCGTTAGTATTTCTTTATTCTTTATCGCGTGACCATGAAGCACCCCTAATGTCATAATAATCAATTATTAATTTGGATACAAAAGAATGAGTAAACAACATACTTTTAATAAGCTTGTATACAAATCCAGATCCAGGTCATTAAAATCGATTAAGACTTTATACTTTTCTACTGAATTAATCTTAAGCTTGCTTATAAACAAAAAAATGGGAAACAAACAGTTTCATGTGCTAAGAAATACAATTTTAAAAAATTTAAGAATTCTCTCGGTTTTCTTGGTATTTAATTTGTCCCTCGTATAAGACGGGTTTTTTCATTACAATAAAAAAACAGCATGAAAAAAATTTGTCTAACTACCATGTTGAGAATATAAATTTTAAATAGTTATGTGAAGTAAAAAAGATATAAAATGATTTGTTTCGTACTTACAATAATTCAAACTTTCCATTAGGAGAGCATCGATGGTCCACAAAAAGAACATGTACAGACTTACACGCAATTACACATCGCATCCACTCGATCTTTCGTTTGACCTTTTTCGTATGACCGTTTTCTTTTTTTCTAATACATTTAAATCTCATGATTACACCCACAAACACACTTGCATTGGGCACACATTTCATCTATCTCTCTTGTTCCTTTAAAAAAAGGAAGCAATTCGAGAGAAAGATCAGATGTAAGAAGCACACAATATTATGAAGAATGAATCAATGTTCAACCTTAACGATGATCGTTTGTTCTGGAAGCGAAGAAATAGTTCACAATTGCTTGACTTTGTTATTATATCCTTGATGAGTTTCTTACATGTTCGACTTTTTTCTTCTCGCAATTTAATTCGCTGTTTACTTCTTTCTCTTTAATCTTTGTTACTTGTCTGCCATAATCTATTACTTCTGTCACAGTCCCATGCTATTTTATTGTGTTAACAATCCTTTATTTATTTCTCTTATTCATCATCACTGGAAGCCTGCCGTGAAGACAACAGTCTGCAACTTCAACCAATCACAGTCATCAACTAAATTACGTAACTAGTATTTCATTCTTCCATTTGCGCAAAGCTTTTATATTATTTTAAGATTTTTTCTTTAGTTTCGTTTTAAAACATCCCTTGCCTGAAAGGATTACTATCTCCTGCTTGTTCGCTCCTGAATGGATTAGGATTACCTCCTCTAACATTTTGTTGTTGATAGTCCGTTTGTCCATAATCTTGTTGCGAGCCTTGTTGTGCACCCGATTGCATTCCATGTGGAACGCGCTGCTGTACGCCCTGCTGTGTGCCCTGTTGTGCGCCCTGTTGTCCCATTTGATCGTAGCCTCCAGCATTCTGTTGATATTGTTGCCCTTGTTGTTCGTAATTATAACCATAAGATTGATTTGGTTGAGCTTGGCCTTGGTAGGCGTAGCTGTCGCCACCATAATTCTGATAGTTCTGCCCAGCATCTTGATCAACATTAGTTTCCATTCTTGTCTGTGATGTTAAATGATTTCCAACTTCACCAGAAACTGGCCGTTGTTCTTGCAGCACATAAGTTTGATATTCTTTATCTGGAGGATCTTGCATGAGAATATTTGCTTCATCTTGGAATGGCTTGAAGTCATAAATGTGCCTAAGATACATCAAAACTGGTGCATAAGCGAGATTTGAAATCGCTATAAGGATGTTAAGTGCAGTAAAGCCAATGGACTCAACAAGCCCACCAGCAATAATAGGACCGACTGCGTAAGCTAAACTGTAACTAATGTCAGCGATGGCGTAGATGCTTCCATAAACTGATACATATCGGACATCTACCAAGTAACCTAGGGTAGGAAGTAAGGCCGTATCGATGAGGGCGATACCAAAACAAATTCCACAAATGGGGATCATGAGGAACTTGTACGAAGTCGAAAACGGAATGATAAAACAACAAAATCCTTCTAAAGCAAGTCCACCAGCAGCCATAAGCCACTGATGCTGAGGATATTGTTTTGCCATTTTTACCGTTATAGCCACTCCGAAAACGTGTGGGAAGAAAGCAGGCAGCCAAATCATGCCCATCTTCCAGTTATCACGAGTAATATGATCTTCCATCCAAAGAGAAATCGTCGGCTCCAAAAAGGCAAGTGCAACGTTTGACATCATAAGGGCACCCGCACATACTGCAATGTACGGATCCATGAAGAGTCGCCAAATAGGAACAGTAGGTGGCTGTTCTCTACTGTGTTCCTTTATCGATTCCTTCACAGGTTTCATTACAAGCAGTAGCATAAGGCCATCTAATAAACTGACGAACGCAAGGATGAGAAATGGCATTTCCTTTCCAGCAAATTGATATAGCGCTCCACCAAAGGGCGGTGCAACGAGACAACCAAAACTAATGAAGGCTAACGCGATTCCGAGAGCCTTGGATCGTTCGTTTTCCTCCGTAAAACGATCTGCGATCATAGCCAATCCGGATGTATCTGCAAACGCAGATCCGACACCTTGTAAACTTCTTGCAAAAAAGAGAACACTGTAGCTGCGACCACAAGCAAAAACTGCTGTTGATAAAAACATGATAGTGAGACCTATCATCATGGGCACATCATAACCTATTCTATCGATCAAAGCTCCTGAGAATGGGTTGACCATGAGCTGAACGATTGCTTTCGAAGCAAAGAGAATACCCGTTGCTGAATCTTGACCATGATGATGTGCAGGTAATCCAGTCGAATTGTCCGTAGGAACATCGTCAAATGCCCCTATGTATTTGAGGTAGTCCGGAATAATGGGGACGATCACCATGTACAGCATATTGTCGAGTAAGAGGGCTATACATACTATAACTAGAATCAACTTTCGTTGAGCTTTTGGTTCTTGTAATTTTGTCCAGACGATATCTTTCACCTCCCCAAGTTCGAGGTTCAACACAGGAATTTTTATCGAAGACATGTTTATTGTTTGAAGTTGCTTACTGTTCCACTTTTCACTTAAATGTGTCGATAAACACGAATAAAAGTCTCGTTCCGCCTATTTCTTCGTTAAATCATTATCTTTAAAATTTCTTGATAATCAGAAAAGTATGATACATCTTTCAGCAGTCGTTTTTTGATGAAGTATAACTTCGTCGTAAACTCTTCAGTGTTTCTTAATGTGTAATATGAATTTAAGGCTTGACTGCGTTTTTATATGAGAATGAATTTCGTAAGCGAAGAAAACATTGCAGTTTCTTGTTGACGCTTAGAGACGGCGGCCAAGATTTTGTTGCTGCTTGATGATGATTTGAAGTCAGACGATGGTGAGACTACAGCAATTGAGACGACGCGCATCAGGCCGAGCCAGGGGAAACCTACAACAGCAGATTGCTCTCATTAAAAAAACATACGAAAAATAGCCAAGAATTTCGAAAACGGCCTAACGACCATGTAGTGAATGAAACTCATGTTGAGGGGGAGCCCTAGCCCGGCCTGAATAGCGCAACTGCCTCAATAATGTGGTTGCTTTTCAACTCTTGATTTTTAATACTGATTTACTTAAATTTTGATATCTTCAACTAACCAATTATCTCAAGTTTTTTTTAAATTAAGATAATGACTTCTCAATGTATACATGAATAGCACCAATTTTCTCAATTATAAAATGTATGAAAAACCACTTTACTTGCGCGTCCGGTTTGACGTAGATGTTCACAAAGTCGATGAGCGACGAGTAGTAGGTCATACGTTTAATTTTGCAGTGCCGGATGAGGGCTCCCCTTGTAACTTTCACTTACCACTGGCTTAAACGACGTATTAGGGTATTTCTCGATCGATACAATAATGTATGATAACATTGAAATTTGTTTGATGACGATTTTATGCCAAAATAGCAAATAATTTTTATTTTATCATTTTAGAATCAAAATGAATAGTATGGGCTTATAAAAAACAGATGATTAACTATATGAATTTCCGAAGACGACTTGTTTTAGGATCACTTACTATTGCGATTATTTATTAAAAGTAGCATTATTTTTAAAATTAAATTTAAAAAAAGAAGTATATCTATATATATGTGTATCAAATATGTAATAGACAATTAACTGTGATAACGAAATTAGTGTACCAGATTGCATATTGCGATATAGATTTTATAGCTCATTGTTTCGTTTTTATATTTATAAATATACTTGGCAGTACGTAGAATAGCGTGTATAAAAAGATCGTGTCTATAGTCTTGCCTCATGTAAAATAAGAGTCATATATATTTAAGACTGACAATTACGAGACTTGTCGACGTTCTAGTTTATTTTTGTAATTAATTGTTTTTGTAATATTTAGCATTTAAATTTGTCGTTAAATGAAGGGACATCAACGATAATTAATTTCTTACTTATTTATAAGTCTAGTCGTGAATAATGTAATAATTTTCGAATAAAAACTATAGAATGAAAAATTGGCGAAAATGTATTCTATCTATCTATCTAAAAAACATTAATGGAATAATTTATTGCAATTTAGGAATTTAAAAAAAATGTAAAAGAAAACACCATGACGACAAAACTACCTATATAGTTATATATGCCAAAGCAACTCGATATTCGAATTATAAGAGTATGGAGAAACAAGTGCGTCGTGTCTATAGAATGGCAAAGTGCGCAGTAGGCGAGAACGATGTAAAACTCTGTGTATGATCTAGTGAGCTACACACTTAAGAATTTTGAGTGTTATACGCATATATAGTTATGATTCGCTTCCGAGTCCACATGTACTAGATTTAATTGCTAGACGAATGTACAGTGTCGGAGGGTTGTCTGACTCACCAGAGTTGTTGACGAACTTCTGTCTGAGGGAACTGGCGAGGCGCTGGGGACCCGCGAAGGTTGGAAGTCCCGAAAGGAGGCCGCTCAGCGTGGCAGCCACGTCTGGCGGCTGCGACGACTCTTCGGCCCGCGAGTCGTTCACCGACTCCGTAGCGTCTCTCGTGCCCGGGCCCTCCACCTTTTCAGCCGAGTCCTCTACCGAGCCTGCAATCACAATGTGCGCAAAGCGAACCGACGCTTTAGACTCGAGTTCCGAGGCAGTTTGGACTTGGCAGGGAAATATATTGTGCATGGATATCGTTTGGGGTGAATGAGTCCGTCTTTTCAGTTATTAACGCGAGAATTAATCAATAATCGCCTAGGAATTGAATAGAAAAGAAAAATACGCGTTTTGCTTTCAATCCATTCATATTAAAAGACTATAATTGTAATAATCTATTGTAATTAGCGAGAGACTAAAAAAAAATTTTCATTTAAAATTAATTCGAAAAATTAAAAGGAAATATTAGGTAACCCCGAGTCGTGACGTCATATACACACACGTTGCGAGAAGGAATTGTCGATGCCCGCGAAGAAAATGGCGGCCATACATGCGCGGTAAGGATGACGCCATTTTTGCTCATACACATATATATATATACATATATTTAGGACGATTTCGTAATAGACGTATATTTAAGGACGTGGCGATTCTATTTTTCATCTCGCGTACTCTTTTAAAGCGTGATACTTAAACCGGCTTTCATACCGCCACGCGCATGATCGCGCGCATATATAGAAAAGAACGAGGCCACGGTGAATCTTGGTAAATACTTTATTATAATATATAACCATTGTCAAGTGCGATTCTAATTTAGCGCTCAACATTTTCGTATCGATCGCGGCGCGCGAGGAGTGGAGAAAGAAGAATTGCGAGAAATCCAACGTTAACGAAATCGAGGGCACGAAATCAGAGCGCGCTATCCATCTCTCGCTACTAAACAATTTTATCGATCCCTGTATGTTTTTTTCCTCTTCGTCTCTCACCCACCGAAACGCCGCGCGCTCGCTCATTTTCTCCGCGCGAACGAGATCGAGCGACGCGAAGGGTAATTTTAACTGCCCTCCATTAAACATTCAAAAACCAGCTCCACTTCTCGCCCGTTCCCGTTTTACGATCCAATAAATCGACGTGCAGGAGACGGAGTATATAATGTATATAGTCGATCGGAAAGGCGTAGTAGGCGACACGCAGGATCCACTCAGCGATAAGGACGCGTCCGTCACCTGCGAAGACGGGGAATGAAGGAAAGAAAGAAAAAAGCGACGCCACACGCACACCCGCGCGTCCAACTACTTCATTAGCGCGAAGTAGAACGACCTTGCGCGCGCGCGACGTGTAGTAAGGGGGTGCGAGCGCGACGCCGAAGAAATCCCCTTATCCACCGGCGTTACGCGTATATATGTTGACCATACCCGAAACTGCCGCGCTCCTGTGTATTATATATATATATATATAACTTCGACTTCTATAAATACAGACACTAGACACACGTATATATACCTGTGCGCGCACACACAGTTGCGAGTGGCCGCCGTCGCCGTCGCAGTGGGCCGAGCGCCACACAACTTTTGTAGCTTTATTCGCGTGTATAAGGCTGTAAGATAATGACCGCGATAGCGGCGAAAAAGAAAAGTCGTCGTCGTCGTGTCGGGGGTAATGAAAATAGAAATGATAAGGAGAGCACGACGAAAAAAGAAACAACACAAGCCGTTCGCTGCCGAAGGGGGATATGGAATATATCACGAACGCGAGCGAGAGTAGAAATTTCAGCCGATCGACCGCTAATTCGAGTTCAGCGGTTAGTTCGGTAAATAACGCGTGGACGATCCGGCCGAGGATTATTTTTTTCTTTCGCGAACAGTGACTCGGCGGACGTAGGAAAATTGCGCTCTTTTTTTTTTTCTTTTCGCTCGATCTGCCGCCGAGTTATATACCTCGACACTCGCTCACCCACACACTTGAGGCGACGGCGGCGGCACAGAGAGTTTCGTGATAGAAGGTCGTAGAGGCGCGCGTGCCCGAGTTCCGCGGATTTCGCGACTTTATTTTAATGATCGCCGCGCGAAATTAGCCGCTGTGGAGTCGCTCGAGTCGCTTTTTGCCGTCGTGGGTGTAACTATAAAGATACGAGCGACGTTTATTTTTAGCGCGAAACGCAGCTAGAGGGAGTTTTATGGAACAATTATCTGCCGCGCATATATATATAAGCCGAGCTGCTTTTTTTCTCTCCTTCGTCGACGTAAAACCAACTTTATATATTTCGTCCTGAGAAACAAAGGCGAAATCTCCGCAAACGAGAACGAATCGATAGTTCTGGGTAAAAAGGCAAAATTTTCCACTTAGCAACAGCGGCGGCGGCGGCGAATCGCTATATAGGCGCGCACTTTTAACCGAACGAAACGACGTCGCGCGGCCGCTATAATCTCGGACAAAATGACGCCTCGGCAACGGAGAAAAAACAGC
>JAPYZP010004172.1:0-17739 GCA_030522985.1 Torymus sinensis
GGAGCGCCGAGCTTGTGATCGGTGTCGTGTCACACACCTCTGTGATGAGGGGAGGGTTTGCGAGTGTATTGTGCGTTTGGATGGCGATGCGAACGACGTGGTTAGATTTTATTTCGTTAAATAGAACAAAATAAAATAGGAAAAGGAATACCAAAGTAGTTTTTAAAAAACTACTAATGAAATAGTGAATATTCACTAATAAATTAGTAGTTTTTTCCACTAATTTAATGGGTGGAACCATTTTCACTACAATTAAGCTTTAGAGAGTATATGTTTCTTATGAATATTGACAATAAAAGTTTAGATATCAATGCAGACTTTGGGTCATGCGAATACTGACCGTTTCGTATGTTAAAAGATATAGAGAAGAGTAACTGAGTAAGGCATAGTAACTCCCAAAGTAATGACCCTACCCTCCGTTTTTATGAATGAACTATCAAGTTATAATAAATTACTGAATCGTTAATTTATATTAGTAATTTATAGAAAAAAAACGAATCGTCATATTTAAATATTATTAGTACGAATAGTTTTACGAAAATGAATGTTGCGAAAATTTCCTAAAAATAACGCTGCATATAGATGATAATATTTTATTTGGGATTAATAGTAATGATGTCAAATGCAGGGAAAATGAAAGAAAAACTAAATCTTCAAATTCTTCTGCACTTATGATTTCAACTTAATTTACATTAAATTAAAGCTTTTATGTTTTCATAGTACATTAGCAATATTAATTTGCCAAAAGAGTATTTTTTTCTCAAATTAAAGTAAATTTACAATATAAAAATTTATATATTCATAATAAAAGTCTATTTACCAAAACTACAGATACAGGCCTTCACTTTTAAATAGTTAGCAGACATCTTTCAAACTTTCATGGAAGTCCGTGACCCGCATACCTAGTTCTTCCCTTATAAATTCTTAAGAAAATCTCATGTATTACGTAAACAAAGAAGAAGAAACTTATATTATATATTTGTGTCCCATGTATACTTATATACCGAATTTAAATAAGACGAGTTCATAAAATAACAGATTCTTGATGACTTAGCAGAACATTATCATCTTTTAGACCTTTAGATCCTTTCGCGTTTTTCTTCTAAAAAACATCATCCTGGACGTAACCGTACTTTCCTGATTAATCATTTAGATTCCCGGATGTTACGAAGAAAACCAACTTCGACTCTCGACCGGACGAGTTTATCAGGGTATAAAGTTTTCAAGCAAGACGTAAAAGAGCCCCGAGGAATATGGTCGGACTTCCAGAACCCTAATTTGAGAAGGGATCCAAAAGGTATCTTACATTCGGTAACTGGTACATATATAAAAAAGAGCTGTAAAAAGCATGTGGACGCTCGCGTGGGATCGATGCCATCAATTTTGATTCTCGCGATATTCAGGGTTCCCGGGAAAACTTTTGATTGTAGTAAATAAGGATTCAATTACATTTACGTTCCATTTATGAAAGTATTTATTACCAGTTCCATTCACTTACGTTAAATTAATTCCACAGATAATTTCGAATCTATATATTTACTGTAAAATCTGTTGATTAAAAGTAAAATTTTGCTTGACCGAAAAATAAAAAAAATTTCATAAGAGAAATTTTTTCTCGCGGTACACCACTATAGATGCCTCGAATACTTTGATGCGACATTCCTCCTTTTTCGAGTATGCTTCCGTACCACCAGACGGCCCCCGATCGAATCCTTATATTGCCGAGAGGGCTTCGAGGCATATCGTTTTTTCGGTACATTTTATTACCTGCGGTTTCTGTGAAAGGCGTGTCGCCGAGCGTAAAGACGAAATAGGGCTTTGTATTTGATCTAAGTAAAGGAGACTTTAAGAAGCCGTGACTTTATACTGATAGCATGTAGTTTTTTGCTTAATATTGGCGAAACTGCTTTTCTTATTAAAGTTTTTTATACTCGTTTGGTTTTTAAATAACATCAAGGGGCGGATCTCTTAATACTTATTAAAATTCACTAATATTGATCATTTTATTAATATCAACTACTTTATACTTACTAGCTACATACAACGCGCCTCGCGCGTATTATTTTTTTATTTTTTATTAATTTCAGGTTATACATAATCGAGTTAGTTTCAATTTAAAAGTTTTTTTAATCAGTTTAAATGAAACGATAATAACATAAATTTTATAAAGAAAATAATGAAATTTTTCTTATACTATTTCAATTATTCAGTTGTAAATACTTAAACTCAAGAATTCAATCTTGGAATTTCAAACATATTAGATTTTGGTGCTTATTCCATATAGACCAATCAAATGAGTCTACAACAACCAATCAAAACAGTGTTATTGCGATGACAGATTTCATCCATCACTTTTTTAAAAGAGGATACGTGTGAAAAAAAGTCAAAAAGATTGAAATTACAGAAGAGTAAAACTTTGAACGCTCAATGATTTCGATGCAATTTAAAATCTTTAGTTATGAAATTTCGGAATGCTATAATAGTACGTGACGAGTCCTTCCCTTTATATCTCGTATGCTTGTATAAGAGTATTCATATACATATCATCTTAGAAAAAGAATAGCAAGAAAGTACTATAAAGGGAGTGACTACGCTACAACTCTAGCGTAATATAAGCGTAGTATCAAATTTGTGATTTAGACATGTCTTCAAGAACTGAACTGCTTTCTATAATGATGAAGTTCATTAAAGTTTTTCAAACATTTTTTAGTCCTCATAAAGCATAGATTTGCAAACATATAGATTTTGCTGCTATCTTGAGCTCTGATATTTAAGAATGGAAATAAACTATTTTGTTCAACGAATTGGAAATAATGTTGTTCCATAACGAATACAAGGATGGTCTATGCATCTCTCTCGCTCGCCTATACCTCACATGAGTGAAGCCACCTCACCGCTACACTGAAAGAAATATTGAAACGTGGGATTACAACATTTTTGACATACCACACTCTCAAATACTGTGAAACTCTAGCAATACAAAAAGTAAAATGCTGGAATACCACGATGTGATTGCGCGACTTCAATAATAATTTGTACTGTAATACGTCTAAAGTTGTATTACTACCGGGGGTGGACCAAAATTAAATAGGCGAAGGCACCCTGAATAATAAACCAACTATGGTGGATGCTAAATGTGCGAGAAAACACAGTACCCCAAGCGGGTATTCTCAACAAGGAGGAAAATCCCGCAACCGATTCCGATCGGATAAAATACCCGCTGGTTGGTGCAGACGCCATGGATTTTAGGGTGGGGGGAGGTAGAAGTTGTGGCCAACTAGGCTGGTACACTTGGCCCTTACTGCATCTCAAAGGCAAGCGAAGAAAATACGAAGACAGAGCCGGACAAAGAGGAATTGTCCTTTCAACTATTAAAGGTAAAACTCGAGTCCTTGGTTGAGTTTATAAAGGGAAAAAAGATCATTCACACAGAGCTGAAAAATATGGCGAAGGCTACCAGCAGGGTACTTCGCGAAGGTTCGGTAAATTCGAAAACACGTGCATGAGAAATATGCAAGTACTGATCGATTGTGCCAAACATGACCTCTCTTTCGGAAAGGGAAGGCGCCGGTAGTACATCCCGAACGTAACCGTCCCTCCCCTCCACTAGAGCCGATAACAAAGAAGGCAAAGATCCGGATACCCCACAGATGCAGGCGCAAACATCAGAAACTCAGGTAGGACATTTTGACTGGACAACCGTTGTGAGAAGAGGAATAAACCTAAGACTGTATTGAGTCATGTACCACGACTGGGTTGGGACCTAGTCGACCTGACGCTTTCAAAATAAGGAAGTGCGGTGAACCCACGTATATCGACATTCTAGAACCATCACAGCGGTATGCGATGCTTCAATGTCCACGAAGACAAATTATCGCGAACATCTACCAATTTATTGGGGAAACAAGAACATTGCGGTAATACGCAAATAGTATCTTCATGCTAGGAAACTGCACCAAAGAGCAATTATTCGTGGACCGCGGTATGAAGAATTAACGGCCAGGTATGAGCAAAAGAGAAAAGAGCTCATGGTTGCCATCAAGACAGCCAAAAAAAGTGTTGGCAAGATTTCTGTGAGGAAGTGGATTGCGACCCGTGGGGACGACCGTACAAAACGGTCATGAACAAAATCAAACCCAGAGGCTCCAGTGCTTCATCTTGTCCAACTTTCCTCGACAGAGTCGTCCAACATTTGTTCCCAGAACACCGAGAACGACAAGTTGGCACTGGTCTAACGGAGAACGTTGGTACAGGCGAGGATATTGTCTAGAAATTATTTGAGCGGATCATATCTGCCAAACTGGAGGCCAGAGACTTGTCTGATAATCCATTCGGCTTTAGGAAGAATCGTTCAACGATAAATGCCATCGATAGGGTTGTGTCAGTTGCCAAGAACGCCGTTAGTGGCAGCCGGTGTACTAAACGAATGTGTGCTATCATCGGTTTAGATATACGGAATTCATTTAACACGACTAGGTGGGATAAAATTATGTTGGCCTTGGAAGACCTAAGCGTGCCACTTCGAACAGTTACCTCGAGCTACCTAATGGACCAAATCCTTCACTATGACATCGACGACGGCATGCATTCTTATAAGATCACAGGAGTTGTGCACAGGACTTGGTACTGGGATCCCCAATCTGGAACGTCCTGTACGATGGTTTGCTTAGGCAACCACTCCCAGATTGGGTGTTGATGGTAGCCTATGTGGATGATGTTGCCCTCATCGTTATAGCAAAAAGCAGCGAAGATGTGCAGTACCTCTCGGATACCGCAATCGAGGTAGTAGGGGATTGGTTAAGTGACCATGAACTTTCTTTTCTAGATGCTGAAAAGACCAAAGGCGGTGTTATGTCGTAAAAGATGTCTGATGATGGAGTCTAGGTGGTGCGCTCCGTAGTCTTTGTGTCTATAGGTATCAGAACGTATCGAATGCGTCGTTTAGGTGTTCGGACTGATGACGGAGTCTAGGTGATGCGCATTTTGTTTATTTGATTATGATACGTATTACAATTTGGTATTTTCAAAATATAATATGAAAGTACGATTATAATTGTTAGGTAATTCTAGTATTAAAAAAACCTATAAAATTGTGTTTCTTTTTCATAAATATTGTAATAGCTGGTGTTAATAGTTTCAATAATTACTTTTCGACATTTATTTCTACAGGAACTAGCTATTGCTTATTCCCATTCGTGCTTATCGAATTCCAAATCACCGAAAACAATTTCATTTCAAACAATCAATCCAACCCGGCATCCATTCCAATATCATATCGACGCTTCGTACGAAGAAACGCACAGCTCGTGCCCCCTTTACGAAAACTAGCCCAGTTCAAAACCTCTGATGAAGACTAGCACAGCTCAAAATCTCGATGCGCTTGCACGAAAAGAAGCGATAACTTGATGGACTCAGACGAAAAGTAAGACGGCTCGCAGAAAAAAGTTTACTATGTGAAAATACATTTCTTGCATAAACCATGTATAAATATTATAATATTATATTTTATGAAAATACTAAAATGATTTTCTTATTTTGATAATTACTCAAAATAAGTTTTATGTAACGCAATCAGTATAAACAAAAATATGAAAAAAAATTTGAGCATTACATTTTATTCATGCCTACTCTTTCCACGATTAAAACAAGTTCAAAAGCTGTTGCTGTCGATCAATAATTTGTCGACACAGTCTTAATAAATTATTATCTAACTCGAAACCGAAAGAAACGAAGCTAATGATCTTAATGACAATCAAGTGTACGCTTTCATTCCCAGCAACGAATAAAGCCGTTGACCGATAAACTCTTAACGCGGGTGATTTTTCATCTGTCAATGACGATGAAGGAAAAGCCGATGCTAATCTCGCTGGGGTAATTAACCTATCGCCAATCTGACACCCTTAAATTTTCTCCTCCTCTCCCTGCTGCTTCCGGGAGCATATTAGCATATTTACGTATACACGCAGCGACTGAATTAATGCCCGCCACCACTCGAGACGTCTCGATTACTTTTTATATACAAACGGCTCTGTTTGGTGCTCGTTTAGGAAAATTTGAGGAGTTTATATCGACAATAAATCGTGGCTGGTGAATTGCGGATGCTTCTTCGAACTGAAGTTGTGAGCAGTAAATTTCTTCAATATTAATATTGATTTACGCGTGGAAGGGTGTCGAAAGTTTTAAAGAAATATTGGAAATTTATTGCCAAAATTGGTCTTACATTGAGTTAGTTATTACAGCAAATTATATAGGATGCAATTCTTTATATTTAAATTTTTTAGTTCTAAAATCTCCCATATGAATGATTTTCTACGGATTTATTTTACATTATTTACATAATGATATGAATACTACTGGGTACAAGTGTTTACATTTACGTATATTATTCAGTAAACCACGATATTTGCAGAATATTATGCAGTATTTTTCGAAGTTAACTGTATGTAAACACGGACTAAAGCTGAGAGATAATGACGTGTGTGTGGTGTGTGCACTTTGCTCTGCTTTTATATTAACTTCCTGAATTCCCGCGAGCTTTTAATTTTATTTCGCGACTTACGTAGTTGCGCAATATATTTACTCTATCTTTAAAACATAAAGCACATATGATCCGCTTGTCATTAAGCCTCCAGCGTCGTGCTTTTAAAAATACTACGGAAAATCTTTTCTATTCAACTTCAAACATTGCATAATCCCATTTCGCCTCATTTTTTCAATTCCACGTTCGAGGCACTTGCATAGACGTGCAAACACAGGCACATGCACATATACATACACCCACCCACACACACACACACACACACATACACACACTCGCACACACATTGACAGGTGCACACGCTCAATACGCGCGGGTGAAATGGGGTTAAACGAGCACTTTTTTCGCAAACGGGCGCCAAGCGAGGAGTGCACTCGTCGGACCCGCGCTAAAGAGTGAAAAGAGGAAGAGAGAAAGAAAGAGAGCGAGCAATTGCAGAAGTGGAGGCGAAAAGTACTCGTGGAAGAGACATCCGCGCACAAAGGCAGAGCTGGAGAGAGACAGAGAGATTTGAGTAAAAAGAAATCTGAATTAATGCCTGTGAAAAATGACGAAAAGTTATTCGCCGGGTTAAACGAGTTTTTCCTCCGCCTTCCTTGCCGTTCAACTAAAAAATTGACAAAATAAAGTCGCCGGGAGGGGCTGGAAACTCGGAGAGTTCACACACACACACACACACACACACACACACACACACACACACACACACACACACACACACACACACACACACCCACACACACACACACACACACACACATTTATATACGTTTTAATTCACGGGTCTTGAACTTGAACACCGCAATTTAAGGCGCGCATCGTTGTTGATGTATATAAACATCGCTTACGGAAAGCTCGCCGAGTAGGAGAGAGAGAGAGAACGTGGGGGAGGCAAGACAAAACAAACGATATACAGTGATATAAAAGATGTTGTGAATGTCGATGTGTATTTGACTAGCGATTCGGCGCAGTGAGGGCTGAGGGGTAATACATTGCCCGCATCTCTGGCAATCGAGAATCTTGGCGATCGGCCCGCGCGCTGTGGAAGGAAAAACCGGTCCGGTGTGTACAAAATCAAGAGGATGGTCTCGAATGCTCGTTTGGATTGAATAGGAGGATTTTTATAGAAAGAGTGACATTTTCGAATGGCTTCAAATGTTAGTTTATGGCAGATTACACTAGAATATATGGTTTTATGATTAATTTTATTTTTGCTATTCATATAATAATTATAGCTAAGCTTTCTCATTTGATTTAATTTATAAGGTTGTTAAGTATAATCTAAACCGTTAATTAAATAAGATAGTAGTAATGTAGGAAGTGGTTTTCCCGAAATTTTAGGCTTTTTACACTTTTATGGTGTAGGTGCATCGTGCATCTGCAGCAGATGCATTTTCGGATGATTGATAATGAGGAATGATCATAGATCAATAATATAGTACGTGGCACCGATAATTGGACGATGAAAAGCACGACACAAAGAATTAAGGAATCAAATTTATATAAGAAAACAGAATAAAGGATTATTCGGATTTCTTGTATGTAGAACTCATGAGATACAAACTTTAGATAACGCTATACTTTAGACCTGAATGTTGTTTTTTTTTCTTTCTAGTAAGTGATGAAAATATGAAAGAAACCTTCGAAAATATGAACGCTAATGTCAAAACCTTCCTTACAACCATATTAAAAATCATTCATCTACCTTTATCATAAATCTATTTCATCAAAAATAGCATTACTAAGGTGCATTTTCGTGCGCCAAAATTCTTTGAAAAAGTTTTAATTCTTAAATACACGCCATTTGGAAACTCCCTATCGACTTCGATGCCACTTGACCCGGATTGATCAAACACCTGTGAAAACGTTTTTCACCCTCCATCGTCTTTGAACGCGTTTCGTTTTGCTCTAACGAGCGCCCAACCACGCATGACAGAGGGCGAGCACGCAGCCGCGTTTTTCTCTCTCCTCGTGCGTCTTGAAGTGCGTATATGAAAGTTTCAATGCGAGTATTAACAGTAAAGGAAAAATGTAGGATTGGCGGTGGTGATGAGATTTTTTAGTTAGAATATGATGTGGTTGCGGTGATGGAATGGATGAAATGGAGAAACTTTGGCTTGGTTTAAGCGGTGAATAGCTGGTGTTAAAATGGTCTGAAAGTTTTATATAACATCGTTTGGTTTGATGTAAGCTCGTAATTATTGAATTACAAATTTCGTCCAAAAGAATTGAGAAAAATCTTTACAATGAGAAAAGTGCCCAATTATAATTACTATAATAATATGGGTATTATACTTGTTTGTATAAGCTACCATAGAATGAAAAAACTCAAATAAATTGAATATAACTTCCTTTATGGGAAATTTCACAAAATTATACCTTGAATTTTTCTATAATATATCTTCCTATATTATATAGTTATTTCGAAAAACTTAACACCCAGCCTAAACTATTAAATTTTAATACTATATAGTTAAAATTCGAGAAATCGAAAATTCATAACTCAACTTTTCTCGTTGAAGATAACATCTCGAGAAAAAGAGGTTATGACATATTTAAACATTTTTTATTCAGTTCTGCATATGCTAATAGACTTTATAATAGTTTTATAAGTTGCAGGGGGCCTTCAAGAAAAGGCCATCAAAATTTGAAAGCAAAAGAATCAATGGGGAGGAAATTATGGTAGCGAGTTAAGTACGATTGTAGCTAAGTACAACGCGTTTGCCATGAGACTATGGCTAAAACTGCCAGGCTCCCTGCCAGAAACAGCGGAGTTTTTTTTCAGTGTAGGCAGGTTGGTAGGTAGATTTTTAGGTAGGTAGCTAGAGTTACATATGTTCATAGCTAGGCAGGTTGTCAGGTAGGTTGGTAGGTAGATAGGTATGTATGCAGATAAGTAGGTAGATAACTACGTAGGTAGGTAGGTAGCTTAGTAGATAGGTAGGTTGGTAGGTAAGTAGATTGGTAGATAGATAGGTTGGTAGGTTGGTAGGTAGGTTGCTAGGTAGGTAGGTGGTAGGTAGAAAACTCTTGTGTTATTAATAATAACCATTCTTATTTAATCATTGTAATTTTTATTTGATTAAAACGGGGGTTTATTGGATCAAATCAAGCACCTAATAACAGTACCTATCCGGTGACGTGGATACTTTTTTTTAATATGTTTAACATATTAAGAATAACAATAAAATTACAATGTTTATTGTTGAAAAATTTTGAAACGTCTTGCAATATATAGTGTCAATCGTAATAAATTTTAAATCCTATCAATTTTTTAACTTATATCTCTACTATAAAGTTCGTGAAATCGATTTGAAATATAGTTTCTAATTTCATTAATTATTATTAATTATTGATTAGTTAAACAGTACCTCCTGGGTGGTGTGGAAAACTGTTTTTAAATTTATATATAATAATTATTATAAAACAATAAAAACATTCTTTTATTACAGTGTATTACGGCTATTTACATATATAAACAAATGGGGGTTAACGAGCAGAGGGGGGGGGGGGGGCTGAAGCCCCACTAGTATATATATATATATACAATATATATGGTAACCTTTGAAAAATTGTACGAACTGTAGTAGATCTTTATAAGCAGAAAGATGCAGGATCACAAGTTGTTAAAACCTTGCGAAAGCGAAGTGGAAACCTCACCACACCCCCCAAAAACTGAAAAAGCAATTGAATTTTCCTAATCGCATTACTTTTACTGAGCGATTATACCGCCGCACAATAGCACAGTGCGCGGTTTCAAGACCCACTTGTTTAGCGCCCGCTCCATGGAAAACGGTGCAATTATGTGCCCGCATCGAACTGAGACTTTGTGCGCTTAATGGGAGGCGCTTGCGGTACGTCAATATTATCGAGTCGAGAGTTAATTCCGCGCGGAGGCGGAGGTGTAGACGTAAGACGAGCTTGAGGCAGAATTTCGCGCGTATATAGTGTGGGGTCTCGTAATATTGATGTATCGGTGCGATTGAATCTCCGTGATGCTGAATCCCTGCGTGACGTATCGATAAGTGGGATGAGGTTGGTGCCGATGTTGCAAACTGGTTAGGTGTGATGTTGATTAATATTTTTTGGGGCTTCAAGTTTTATTTTTATAGTTTTTGAGTTTAGTTCACTGTTTCGCTGAAATTATCGTATTGTTATCTTGTGATAGGCAACCGCAGACAGTTTTACAAACTTAAATTTTATCATCTTTTATAGAGAATCATATATTGATAATTATTTATACGCTACTCTGGAAGTAACACGAATACGCGATTGTTTAAAGTACAAAAATTAAAAAATTATCTCTCCTACGAAAGTCACTTTTACCATATACTTCGAAATGAAACAGAAGAGAATTACCTCATCCACATTTCTACTATATTATACGTGTCACCTAAAGGTTATGTGAATGGTCCGAACTCTATAAATTACGCCTCCACCTTTTACCATACGACAACAGAACCACAACAGCAACATCTCAACTTTCCATCTCTGGACACAGCCATCCTGCTAAAAATACTTACCCTCCATCTTTTCGACATCCTCCCTCGTGGGTTTCGAAATCACCACCACCACCACCACCATCAATTATACACAAACTATCGTGTCGAAATTCTCTATAACTTACGACAGCAGCAAAAACCTCCGCAATAAATCAGCCGCTGCGTATAATCCATCGCAGCCAGCGGAAAACTGCACGCATCCCATATCCACTCGAGTGCGTCCGTCTCTTCCAACCGACGTCATCGCGCGGGGTCAACCCCTCTATAGGCGAGACGTTAAACCACGGGTGGCCCCATCTCTCTCGCTCTTTCTTTCTTAGTCAGAGCTTTAAACCCCCACCATAGCTACCATGCCAATTCTCTGCCCCCCCCCCTTACCCATCTCTTTCACGCGCGAGAGAAAAAAAGCTCCGCTGATGCCAAGAAGCCTCCTCCTCCGCCTCCCTCTCTCAACACGTACACAGCGCTCGCTCGCTCGCCACTCAGCGAGAGAGAGAGCGAGTGAGAGAGTAAGTATAGCGCGCGTGCGCCCCCCGTCGCTCGCTCGCTCGCTCTCGCTCTCCCGGGCCTCAGCGCGGGCTTGCGCGCCTCGCTTTCGACTCTCTCTGTTCAGTGAACCGGTGCGTGTGACCGCCGCCGCGAGAGAGGAGAGAGAGCCTGCGCGACTCTGTCGTCGTCGCTCCGTCGAGCCGTATCACACATACACACTACCTATATAGGTATATATAGATATACGCACGGAGAAGCAACGTGTTGCATGCTCTCACTGTCTCTCTCTCTCGCTCTCTCTCTCTCTCTCCCTCTCTCCCTTATTTACGCCTGCCGTGCGCGCGGCGCGCGCCCGCGCGTGTGTAACGGGTAGTAGATAGGAGGATATATACGCACAGTGTAGGTGCTAAGGCAGTGTGATATGCAGCCAAAGGAGGAGGACAAGCAGCAGCAGCAGCAGCAGCAGCAGCAGCGCTCGCGCCGTCAGCTGTGAGGCTCTGCACGACACGCACGCACCTAGTATACATATACAGAGATATATAGAGTGAGGTAGGTGCAAGTACGTGTACATATATGCGTGTGTGTGTGTGTGAGTGGGAAGCAACCTGCTGATATCGGAGCAAGCGCGGGCGCGAGCGAGAACCGCGGGGAGAGTCTACTTGTAACACAACCCCGTGGCGGCGCGGTTACATGCACCCATGGCTCAGTCTAAATCTCGAACGTCATAGAGGGAGAGAGGGAGAGAGAGATGAAGGATGGATGGACGGAAGGAAGATGTTCATGTATAAGGAAGGGGGGAGGGAGGAGGAGGAGAATATAGGCCTTCGGGTATTTCACGGATGTGTAATAAATACGCCCGGGTATATGGATGTTTCCACACCCTCGCGCGCGACGTTGTACTTTCCCGTACAACGATGACACATCCTCCCACGCATATACATATACATACATATATATATACACAAGTATGTATGTGTGTGTGTATATATATACATATATATACACACATACACACACACACACATATATATATATATATATATATATACATATATGGAGTGTCAGCGCCCGCACGCGGCGCCCTTTGATTCATTCACCCACAGGCGTGTGGGAGGACCGGACGATATTTACGCGGTTCTCCCTCTCTGTCGTTCGCGCGCGCGCGCGTCGCACTTCCAAGCAAGAGCCGGGCATCGATCGCCGCGCGATACGCTCTCTCATCTCCCTCTCTCTCTCTCTCTCTCTCTCTCTCTCTTTCGCCACGCACAGTTGAGGTTAACTCTTTTCTCTCTCTCTCTCTCTCTCTCTCGCTCTCTCTCTCCATGCACACGCACGTCGCGCGCGCGTCGTCCTGCCGCCGCGATAAGGAGGGAGAGAGAGAGAGAGAGAGCGCTCGCACAAGTAGATAGAGGACAGGATAGACGAGACGAGCGAGCGAGAGGGAGAGAGCGTGTGTGCGACTATGGGCTAGTAGTTCGATGCCGAGTCTGAGCAGACACACGCGCGAGTGGAGGATCATCACACGCCGTGTCTGTCTTTCTCGCTTTAATGAGATTCACGTGTGTGCATGTATACAAGTATATGATTATGGGTAATAAGAGGGGGCTATAATGTGAGTGATGGCTGGTGTCAATATTTTGATGTACGAGAGAGAGAAAAAGAGACAGCAGATATATGACAGCAGCAGCAGCAACAGCAGACGTGTGTGTAGCCGCTTTGTTTTGAACGCAGAGAGCGTTCATTGAGCTTGCCAACGCAGTTTTACATATACACTCACACCCAACTGGTAATTGACTTTTTCTAATACGCTATTGAATGCTGTGTATGTGTTTGTGTGTGTGTTTGTATAGGGATGATGGCTGTGAGAAACAAAATTGGCCAATCGTTAAACGACGACGTCGACAGGGTTATCGACAGCGAGTGCACACCCGCAACTTTATTGTTAAATACAATAATGAGCGTGCGTCAATAGCCAATCCCCTCACCGCTGTTTACCGATATTTATTTATTTATTCATTTATTATTGCACGGTGTGAAGCAGCGCCATTGCTCGGTCTCCTGCGCAGGGCGCGCAACCTAACCTCTCGCAGGAGCAGGACGATCATGGGGGATTTTATGCACGGGAGAGGGAGCAATCCCTTCAATCCCTTCGCTTCTGCGCGCACACATACCTACACACACGATGCAGCAGCAGCTGAGTGCGCGAGCACTCGCCGAGCTGGGGTAAATGCACCTGACCGAGAGCGGTTGAGAACCGCGGTCAGAGGTCGCGCGGATTGGTCAAATGGTTGAGGACGATTTGGTTTTGTATATTCTTTTTTTTTTTGTAAGAAAAAAATAGATGCCTGATGCACTTGATAACACTCACAATTGTGAGTTTATCGGAGTTTATTACAGGTGCTGAAAAGAGCAATTTTGCATCAACTATTTACAAATATTTTTGCAGAATTTCATATATATTCGACTATTGCAGAGGAACCCCATTTCAACATTAATGTCTCCTTTGCGTGCGCTAAAAACTAAGCTTTAATAATCTTTATTTTTCCCGCGTGGATTCTGTCTAATTGAAATATCCGTATATACACACGAACGTGCCATATAGAGATACACGTGGCTCGTGAATTTTAATTACGAGCATTTAGATTACTTGAAAAGATTTCAGGCTAATTATACTAATATGCGTATAGTGGCATTAATTCTCTATTGTTTTCGAAATGTACTTATAATCGTGTTGTATCAATAATTAATGCCGATACGAGATTAGATATACTCACTAATTATTTTAGTGTAATTAGGTTAAAACAGGCCACGAATCTGCATTAAATAAAAATACCAGGTGCCGATTCTATATTCGGTCTAGTTTCGCTCGCGCCGAAACAAAATTTCGTCACGCGACGAAGAAAAGAAAGAGGGATTGTCAAGGTGCGTGCCGGAGCAATTACAGATATCGGAATGGCGCGAATTTATCGTGGGTGTTGAACTCACCCCGCTGAAGTTTGCGGATGTATTGTTGCGTGTATATGGTGTAGTGTGTGTGTGTGTGTATGTGTTGGGCTTCAAATAGTAGCTAATTTCATATTATTAAATGCATGTACTTTACCTTTGCTGTAATAAATTAAAACTGTTGTACAACTAAACAAGTTTTAATTATCTAAGGCTTTACGTGATGTTTGCATGGTTTCATAAGCTGACGCAACTCCGTTTACACACAGTTGCGTATTTCTACAATATACATACTCCAACTCTGGTAGAAATTCATCTATATGTAATGGCCAAGTAGTTACAACATAGTTAGTAAACCTGGCTAATTAATCGCTATGATAAAAGGATTTTTCGAGAATTATTTGCCTATTTCTTAAATTGACGTAACAACAAAATATTCGTATTTGATTAACTTACTAATATCTTTCATAAAAGAGCATTAAAGAGCATTGGATGGCTTACCAAAATATAAATAAATAATATTAACTAATAAATCACTTGTTGTCATCAATTCTACTGACTCACTCTATGAATAATTCAGCATAACATTTATTTTTCCATCTGATGCTGTCTCTCTCTCACTCCTTGTCATAACAGCAAGGCTTCTATTAGCCATTTCCAGACTAAAAAAACTCATCAGTTTTAATACCTTCAAAATACTTAAGACCAAGCTTATGGTTGTCTTCGAAAAACTCATTCTATTTTTCAAACTAATAAATGGACAAATAATAGGAGAAGAAGCATTTCATCGGAAGCTAGAAACTGGACAAGAGAAATTCACATTTTATAACAAGTTTCTATTATAAATGGTCAGTTATCAGTTATAAAATGTTTTGGATTTCCAGCGGTGAATGTACGTATGTAAAAGAAGAAACCAGATTATTACATTTATAAACAATATCGAAACGTCAAGAAACAACATACACATCAGCGCATACACAGATCATTGGACCTATTGGTCCGTCGACGGTTCTAGACCGATGCGGATTTCTCTCTCCCTCTCTCTCTCTCTCTCCCTCTCCCTCTCTCTCTATACACGACCCTCGAACATCGAATATAGCGATTGCGATAAGGGGAAAAAAGGGAAACTCGCACCCACGATTGCGATCGAGTGGCCGTCGCGTTATTTTCGTTTCTCGTTCTTCGCGAGTCCGGCTTATAGTCCGGCGACAATTATTCTTATCTCTGGTACGACATCTCTGACTGTTTTCGGTTTACTAGCGACTTCGTGGATTGTCTCGACGGGTTATTCAGAAGGGAAGATGTGAAAGGGTTGGTTAATTGGTTTAGTAGTATTGTTCGTGCTTTAAGTGTTTGACAGTCATTATATATGTGGAAATAGGTTTTGCGAATTGCATTGTTCCGGTAGAATTTGATTACCGCTGCACTCAGCAATCTTTTGATTATGTTTGTTTAATTGTAATTGATGAAGGTTGTGCCTTTAAAATGTAAAATTATTAAAATTGCTTAAAAGAGCTAGGTGATATAGTACAATGTGAAAATTAAGTGAAAGAATAAGAGCAAAGCTAGCGAAACTTTCTCATAAAAAAAAAAGAAAAAGTTAACACGTTAAATCTGTTTGAGTGGTTTAATTTTTGGTCGATGGTTGGTTCCGGTAAGTTATTGATACTAGTTAAATAGAACTTTTATAGTATATTATGTATAGAAAGTTCAAGTGATTTATAACCGCCAAGTGTTTTTCGATAGAACCAAACCAAATTATTAACTATCAGTTTTTAATGAATTCATTAAAAAGTTTGCTAAAGCACACAAAGCTATGTATGCAATAGTTAAAAAAAATTAAATGATAAAATTAAAAATAGATTCTTTAATATAGAATAATTACTTTTCGGTAATTCACACTTGACATTTCAATTTAATTTGGTATAGATGTAGGATTACGAAATCGATAACGCATTTAAACAATTATCTTTGGGTTATTCAATTTATAAATTAGTCTATGAAACAATGAGTAGCATTAATTTAATATAGTACAATGAATATAAGATTTATCAGATCGTTCATGCAAACATAATATAGGTAGAGTAATTGCTATATAAAATTACTTAAATGCACGAAACTTTATCATCGTCATAGAAGTATAATGCATCTATCTTGCCTACCTTTGTTTAAAAAGCCATTCTCACACAACGTATGCAGACGATTCCATCAAAATTTCTCGAATTTCATAAATAACCCGACACGTAATTAGAATTTGCGTGGGTCCACATGGACGCGAATTCGCACGAAACGTGCGCGTATATAGGTATACGAACGACCCCGGACTCGGATGAAAATATTTGATGACGCGTCTGCGCGAATATTTTTCCCCGCCCGCATGCATGAAACACGGCTTCGGGGGAGCAGTTTTTCAAGTCGTTTGTAAATACGTGACTCACCGCACGCTCACTTCGAGTGATTCGACCCTACGTTTTTATTATTAGGTTTATTAATAAGTTGTTAGGTTTGAAAGAGGGCGATTAAATATGTATTAGAAAACTCATATCTTCATTGTATTATGGATATGTTAATTGGTGTTATTAACCTTGATATAATGTTTTGTAATTAGTTTCTTTTGAAAATGACTTTAGTAGTAAGTGAAACTTTAGTAATTTTTGTTTTTTAGTGTGAATTACTGTTTCCAGATAATGTTATACCCAGTTTAATAAAGAACAATTTGAGATTAAAAAAGTGGATCCTTCTATTTTATATTTAAGAAACAGTTGATAATGGGCTGGTGACTGCAAATATTTTGTTTATACATATAAAGTTTGTATCACTCTAAGAATCTTCCAAACAATGAAAAATTTCCTGGGAAAAATTGCAGCGATTCATTGTTATTTTGAAACACACTTGACACTAGTTAGTATAAACAAGATAGTTTTATTTTAGGAATTTCACCTGTAAAATCTAATTATATATACTCATATGAGAAAATCTACAAATAACATTCAGTTAGAGCGACCACCAACTCAAAAAAAAATATTTTGTGCTACATTTCTGATCCAAGGTTTTTCTGGTTCTATGGGACATATAATATACGAAAAAGGTAGTGTACCAATGAAATCGATCTCGGCCTACACTTTTTTCTGTTCTTTTTAGTATTCTTATGGAAATTTAACATGGGAAAAATTGGTGAAAAGTTGTCATTGATGATGAACCAATAACAAGCTATTGAAGAGACCAAACCAAATTCCACAAAAAAGCGATTAAAGTTGAAGAATAGAG